>JAAXYX010001697.1:0-21184 GCA_036851915.1 Ptenothrix huangshanensis | reverse complement strand
TATGTAATTATATTTAGTGCTTAAGCAATCGTTCGGGTAAGTTAGAAACGAAGAATGAAACAGAGATAATCTTTTACTATAATAAATCGTGCAATGACTTCCAGAAAAAACACATTTACTGTAGCATTGATTATCATTAAGGCGACCAAAATTATGCGATTTG
The DNA here is from genome assembly GCA_036851915.1 of Ptenothrix huangshanensis. Taxonomy (NCBI): domain Eukaryota; kingdom Metazoa; phylum Arthropoda; class Collembola; order Symphypleona; family Dicyrtomidae; genus Ptenothrix; species Ptenothrix huangshanensis. Next base: position 21,021 of record JAAXYX010001697.1, on the reverse strand, counting down.
GCATTCAAAAATTATGCATTCTGAGTACTTAAATTATGCAAATTATGTGATTTCTGACCTTCATTATGCAGTATTATTCAACTTAATTTTGTATTTGTGTAAGAACTTTTGTGAGGGAATTTTTATGTCTTGTCTTGCAATAAATCCACTTTTTTGGCTCGCAGTTACGAGTGAAAAATGCGAATCTGATTCCTAAAAAAGTATAAAAACAAGCTTCAAAAAAGTTGTCAGAAAGATTATACCGCTTTTTATATGGATGGAGACGGAGAGGGCTTAATCTAACCATTATTTGAGCGAAATAAACTTCTCAAAAAGTCGTATGTTTGTATGTATCTGTAGAACGTACAATGAATGATTTGTAAAAATGAAAAAAGTGTTTAAAATTCTACCTTTAAAATCAAGATGAGAGCCAAATTCAGAAAGTTATGTATGTCACCATCTACTCTTTCCCCTGGTAAGGTATTTAAAAAACAAAGTCATTCGATTGAGATGCCCGGCGGACAGTGCAATCTTTGTGCATTGTAAAATCCTATAAAACAACGTTTTGTAAACAAGCCACAACATTATACACCATACAAGAGAAGGGTTCTAGTAGCTAAATTGGAAAACAGTCGTAGTTGAAATGTAGTAATTATGCATTACTCACGTTGACGGTTGGGGTGAACTAAGCTAAGGCTCAAATTTTTTTTAATTTTTTTTTTCATAAAATAACAGATTTCTGTTCTCGTTTCCTATACTTTAGTCATTATGCGGGCCTTTTTTCTCCATTATGCACGAATTATGCATTTTGGCTTCTATAATGCATTTAATGCAATTTATGCAATTCCAAAATAAAAATTTTACACTTTTGCATTTGTAAGGTACTCAAACGCTTAAAAACTTGGCAACCAGTATTCTGGGACGTCATTATGCATTTTATGCAAATTTGTCGCCTTAATTATTGTATTCTTAAATTGAATGTTTTTCTGTATAACTGGACGTAGCAGCATATAACGTCGTCGGGCGTCATAGTCTATAACGTCATCTCCCTATAACGTTCAAAAATATCGGTCCCCGGAGGTGTCGTTATAACAAGGGTTTACTGTAGGTAGATATGCATGCAAGTTAGTAAAGTTTGTTGAGGAAATTGGCGAAAGAAAATCGCAAATAGTTCCAAAATGCGAACAACAAAACGATATAATTTTTCACTTGTTTTCTCGCAGCAAGAAAAAGTGGCATTTTGTCAATTTATTAAAAATATTTCAAAAATTTTTTTCGCCCCTTAAGTAGACTTGTCACTTACAGCTAACTTTTAAAGAATGATTGACGTTAAAGAATTCTTTGGTAACATACAGTCTGGCAAGTAGATCGCCTTAAACTGAGCTGCGACCTGTGGCTGGGGTATAATACCTACACATAACAATTAATTACAATTTGCACATTTATTACAGTTGACACTCCCATATCGGTGTCATGCCTCATAATATGTAATCTATAACATTACACAATACAGCTACTATAGGAAAATATTGCAAAAATTAGTCCATACTAAATTACTATGTATATAGAACTATAGTTTTGAGTACAGAAATTATGAAGAAAGAAATATCATATTACTGATTGCAGCTTCTGTCCTGAACAGAAGACAGGAAGATAAATTACAGGCTATAAAATTGTAAATATTGTGCAAGCACAGCAAACTGTAAAAGAAGGTATTGACGTACGCAGAGTTTAGAAGGTATTTTGTAGGTATTTAGTACAAGTATAAGCAAATAACGTCTGTGAATTTTATTCATGGTATGGTTGCATTTACAAATGCAAACATCGCATCGTGAACAAATATCCCGTTGGCATGATGATTTAATGCCATGCCCCATCATATTGCAAGTCGGAGGCATGGATCACCCACTGATTTTTTCTCAGTTTTTCTTAAATCATAATATAATTGTTGCCGAAACCAAATACGGATTCTTGCGCACATTTAGAAATAAAATCAGAGGGTGTCTGTACTTTACAAAATCCATGCACTGATGGAGAGCCACGCATTTACTACTGCCAGTTATTTTGGCCTTCCAACCAATTGCATACCAACACCGCAGCGTTTTATCTTATTCAAATATTACATGAAATCAACTCATATTTGTCTCAATGTGAAGCATGACGATTTATTTTCGTGCCCTTCATTTGGTTTCACTTCGTATTTTTCAGAGATTGGCTTACTGCAGTGCAATAAAACCTTATAACTAATTATTTAAAGGAGATGTACTCGTTAGTATTTTGTTTTGTTCTCTCACGAATTGGAATATTTTATTACTATTTTATTATTATGATTTTCGACAAATTGTAAAATTTCTCAATTAGAACATTAAAATTTATTGTACATACATTTATATACCTTGTGGGTACAATTATCAACTTCACGGTGCGCCTCTTGTCTCATCGCATAGTATCAACACCATAATAATTAAACAATGTTAATTCCTTTGAGCTTTGAGCAGTTCACTTTTTTTCAGTTGTTTAATGTGAATGTACTGTCGTTAATTTTGAAGGCAGGTGCTTAATTGACATTGAGAACAAATGTTTTTGGTTTTGATTTAGGCTATAATTACAACAATCTCAGCCTACTACGTTTTGGGTAAAAAACTGAGAAACTAAATATGACTGCTATTGTCATGTCAGTGAATAACGAATAATAAAACACCACGCAGATTTGCTTTGGGCCGAAAACGCAATAAGTAAACAAATCTTGGGTAACACAACCGAAAGCTGAAAAAGCTTATCTTAATGTGTGCTCCGTTGCGAATCGCGGAATATTGGCCGCCGAACAAATTCGCCGCCGCACACATTGACCGCCAGACATAAAGGCATGACCACAGACCGTTTGTGTATACTCAGCGCAAAATAAGCAGTTTTGTTTGACGGCCAATTTGTTCGGCGGCCAATATTTTTGACGACCAAAACGGTCGGCGGCCATTATGCCCGGCGGCTAATTCGTTCGGCGGCCAATATGTTCGGCGGCCTTTATGTCCGGCGGCCTATGTGTGCGGCGGCCATTATGTCCGGCAGCTAATTCGTTCGGCGGCCATTATGTCCGGCGGCCAATATGATTTTTGAGACGGCGGCCAATTTGTTCGGCGCCCAATATTCCGAATACCATCCGTTGCTCCAACTTCTTGACATTGTCTGTGTGTTCGTCCTCATGCATTTCAATTCAAGTTGCTTCTCATAAAAACGCGATTTTAACGTATTTACAAATCTCGAATGTCCAAAAAATGAAAATTAAAACGCAATTGAAATACATTTCAATCATTGCTTTTTACATGATTCAAATAAATATGATCATTCCTTGGTTCTTTTGAAATTACACAAAATGCTTCGAAACTCGAAACAGAATGTGCGTACATACCTAGCATTTAAATAATAGGATATTTTGAAAATTGAAAGTGAATGTGCCGTCATTGGAGGTTTAGCAGGATACCTTCTGTTTAGTGCTAATTTGCAAATGTAATTTACAAGTTTTACAAAAACTCTTTGTTGATTAACGACTACGACCTGGTACCTGAAAACGATAACTTGAATATTCTGTGAATGTTCTGAGTTCAAAGGTCACGCCGTCACACTATTAAACCGCAATAGCCTGTACTTACTAAAATTTTTGTAACTCACTTTTATCAGCCATCTTATCCAACTACATATGTACTACGATTAAGATTGTTATTACAGCCGCTGTGATTGCAATTACGATTCAATGGACATTAATGTTAATGGAGTGCTGACATTACGAACCACCATCAGAAACTTACGCGAAAACCAGTCCCGATGAATGGAGAAAAGATAGATCGTTGATAGTTATATGATTGAATACTCCTTCTCTGTTCTGTGGAGGCAACAATAAATTAAAGTTTTTCCACATTTAACAAAACTAAGGAATGGCAAAAAATAAACAAATAAAGCTGAAAAATGTGGCTACTTGTGATTTACTAATTACTTGACTTTAGCCAAGGTATGCAAATTATGCAAAGTTCTTCCATCAACATAGTAATATAACTCGGAGCGATCGTTATCACATGACGATTGCAACTGCAATATAGGTAATCATAAATTACTACTTACATATTTCGTAACGGTAAAAATGAGTTAAAGTAAGTAGTTTTTCTTTTAAAAAATTTACTACCATCAACCATCATCGTCATCATCCTCAGCCATCAACAGATGATGATGTAGATGGAGATCAACAATAAACAACGATATCGACATCGACACATGACCCCATTATTTTGCTGCAAGCTGACCATGTAAGTTTTATGCTAGAAGGGTTGTTAATCGGTATGGGACTACATATGTTTATTCTTAATGTCCACCTAATAGATGGAGATTTACTTGTATTTCCTTGTAAATTAAATGCGCCCTAAAAAGGATTACTTTTCTCAACTTGGCATAACATACACACCTTTTCAGCCTCAGTTACAGCGCTGACAACCTCTTGCTCTTATTTGATTGTTGATTCATGACTATTTTAATCTTTTAATTGAACGTCCTTTTCCTTTTCATTTTCACATATATTTGTGATTTGGTATCCATTCGATTTGAAACAATTCCGTAGTGACGCTACCCCAATCCCAATCGTAAACGTCTACCTTGACGTCGTGGTTCGTTGCTTTGGTCAGTCAGTCATCAGTCAGTCATCTATCTTCTCACCTTTTCTTCATCTGATGATTCTAACCATTCTGGATCATCGCTTCGATTTTGATTTCGATTTTGATTATTGTGATAATGATGATAGTAATGGCCTAAATGGCCTGCTGTTTGATTAGGACGATACATTCACGTTTAATCATTTTATTGCATTCATAAAGCACGCAGTTCTCAAATAAATACAATTTATCTACATTTATGTATGTAGCAAAATGTTGCACAATATTTAATTGTCAGTTGTAATTATAGATTGCAGTCTTTAGGTTAAGCCTAGTTGCTCACTTCCAAACATTTAGTTGCATCAACAGTCAACAATTGCTTTTAGTAATCTAATAAAAACATGAGCGGCAATCTAAGTAGCTTACCTCCGTTGGCTTTTTTAATGTTGAAAGTTGAGGTCGATGCACATCGTCCTTATTGGTTCGGTGATGCTCTTCCTAAAATAAAACAGCCACGATTCGCTGTGCTAAAAATGCAACTTTATGCCTCTTTTTTTTCAAACAAATAATTAAAAAATAGTGCAACTATATGCAAGTCAGGTGTCCGGTAATAAACAGATTCACATGCAGCTAATTTGAATCGCGTCAAAAATTTACAGAATGTTGATAAGTCAATTAAATTGCTAGCTGTCAAGTGTCAAGCATCAATGTCAAATGATACCGGCATTATTATCATGCACATATTATGACAAAGTATGTACAACTTAATACGGAATACGCAGGTAAAACGTAACAAATTGAAAGCTGGAAAATAATCATTACTAATATGAATACAAACGAACAACGAAGGGTTAAAGCACTTGTGCCCAGCCCAGAAAGAGGGCGGTTCGTTATTAGAATGCTGATAATTATAAATTAATTAGAATCACTATCACAGAATAATACGAACGTAGGTATAATCCATTGCGGACGGAAAATATGTATGTTAATTACGTAAAGTAAGTAAATACGAATAAAATTTCTATAGTCAATAGCAAATCAAGAGTCGACTACACACTACGGTCACCAGCATTAACTGTTGGAATTGGAAACAATTAACAATTCCTGGGGAGTGTGAAATTGCATAACGTAGGTAAATTAAATATTAAATCAATAATCAAAGCATTTAAGTTAATAATTATAATTACTATCCTTATCCGCCGACAAATTATGCAAGTGAATGAGCATACACTCATAATTCAAACATTGAGCTCTCAATATTTGAAATTTGAAGGGATCTCGCTTCGGTCAATATTAATCACTAAGTAAGTTTATATTTGTTCAGCAATGAAAAGTAAGTGCTATGTACACCCGTACTTTAAAGTTCTTCATGATGAATGCAAATTGGAGCTCTCTGCCATTCCATTAATTACTCGATTATCTTGAAGGAATTAGCTGGGTAATTAAAACTAATTTAATGTGTGAGCTGGGTAATTGGACTCCGTACATATGCCTATATGATGTATGCACAGTTAAAAGTTTTAGAAGGCTAGAATTGCTTGTATAGTAAATGCATTTTAGAAAACACACGCACATGAAACATAGTAAAAGAAAATGACCCTAGTCTAGTTGATAGCAAAGACTGAAAGGAAGTGAAAGATTGTGTAATATTTTCATACAACTTCGCAATTAAATCTAGGTACATCATACTGGTAAACCTAGGTATATACAAATAGGAAACTTTCAAAATTATATTAGAAGAAAAGAAATGGCAGAGTAGCCATTGGCCACTGTAGGAGTCATAATCATAATTAAGTCAAGAATGGTGATAAGTGATAACTCTCAGTTTCTCAGACTTGCTTACGATTACGATTACGATTCGAAGTCGTTAGAATTATCACATTTTTATGAAAGTGTTTGGAATTCTGCAGCGATAATCGTCATATAGTCATTGTTTACTTAACCTGTGTGCGTTAAAAAAGATCAAAATCTGTAATGTTATACAGCTAGCTGTATTATTATTTAAATCTTCAAATCACGTTTTTATTCCAGTTTTAAGGAACATTATCTGTAAAAAGTTCACTGAAAATGTCGGTGGCTTAAACTGGGACTATTATTACGTGCGCAATTGAGCTCCTTTTCTTGAAAGCTTTTCTTTTTTTTCGAAAAACAAACATTTTAAACAAGATAGAACATGAAATTATTAGATAACTGAGAGGATTAAGTGACAACTGGTAGCGTCTAAAGTTCTGAAGTCATCAGTGTCGTCCTTTAACACCGCAAAGCTTGATATTACTTCGTTCTCAAGTATAACGCTTTTGTTAGTCATGTTGTTTATAAATAAATAGTAATGTTTATATGTTAATGCAAAGAAGTAGCTTTAAAATCATGTTTTATTCACATATTGTCTAACGAAAGTACCTATGTATGAACTAAGGTAGTAAAAATAAAATACATAAAGCAGAAAAGTAGATGGTAATGCCGATGATGAAATAATGCAGAATTTGACTTTCGATGGATCGCATTTGAGGAAAAAATGAAAACAGTATTAATTATATAGACTTATAGACAAGGCGTACGTGACTGATTTACTGTTTACGAACTCGATAACAATAAATTGAGCTGAGTGGAATCATCATCATTATTTTATTTAATCACTTTGTATTAAAACGTTGAGAAACTATTTAATGGGGAAAAAAGAAAACAAAAGGGATTTTTTAAAGGAAAATGGTATCCTTTATCTTTTGGCCTGGCTTGACTTCACAAGACGTGGCATTCTTACGTGTTGGTCTTCTATAGTTTTACGATTAATGTTTTTATTGGATTCGAATCGAATTATCTTTAGTTTGTTACTAATACACTTGTATGAAAAATGAGAGCTAGGCACCTATCTACTAAAACATAATTATGTATTTATATAGGAAAATAGCTTGCACGTGATTCGATGCGATCGGAAGACAAAGCAAAGCTAGGATAAGAAAAGAATGTAAAGAGACAGAATACAGAAGAAAAACGACCGGATGAACTAAGTACACATCCTTTGACAGAATCGACCGTGCATGATAACGCCCTTTATGAGGTAAAACGTAACTTGATACTATTATTATGATATGATGGTCAATGCATAATGGTAATGATTATATTCCAACTGATAAGTATTATGTATGCATTATCTTTGTTCAGCTCGGTTGTAATTTAGGTTTCTGGTCGATGACATCGACCAAGACATCTTCTTGATTACAAAAAAAAATCGTAACAGAGGTAAGTACAAATCATAAAAACTTCGAAAGGTTTTGTTGTCGTTTTCGCGGAGGCGATGCAACCAATGGTAAAATAGCATCTTTGCGAGTCGGAACGAAAGTACAAAACGCAGATCGAGATAAGACACCGTTTAAATTTACAATTAATATAATTACTATAAACTGGAGACTCGACTACCGTCATTACTATTACTCAAGCACCGAATGGTTCGTTTTGAACGTTCCGACAAGTCTAAATGGCATTTTGGTGCCCGGCAATAGCTGGACATCTGATTTTTCGTTAGCCTCTCCTCACCTTTTGGACTCGCCCTCCCCTATTATAAGAGACCTCATTTTTAAATAGCGCGGAAAACTTCCTCCAGCTATTACAAACGGTTTAAAATTCGCCACCTATTCAGAAATAGTTATTGGCATTGAGTATCTTCAATTCACAAAATGCCGATCCGAAATGCAAAATAGGATCGTTTTTTCGCAATTTAAAAGCCGCCGTTTCTGAACACACGTATGTACAATTAGAGCACATTTTTGGTCTTTCGTTTCAAGTAAAATAAACTTCCAACATATCATTGCTCTCCTTTTCAATTCAAAAGGTGTAAAAGCGGGACTTTGTCCTATTAGGTACAAAAAAAGTATATATTTTTTTGTGTGATTCCAAAACATGTACGGTGATTTTGTACGATTTTAAAAAGGTTTAAATAGGAGATTTGGTATGAATTCACAAAGCTGTAAATAGAAGTTTTTTGCATGAATCCCAACGTTATAAATGAGAGGCTTCCCACTATTTACAAAGGATTTGAATTAAATTGTTGGTTTTACATGATTCCAAGAAAAGCTAATAGAAGATTTTTAGTGATGTTTTGCACATTTCAAAAGTGTAAATTCAAGTTTTTTGCATTCACGTTCTGTGTTTCAAATGACACACTTTTCATTCATTCAATCCTACACCCGCTTGCCTTGAATTACATTCAACACTGTAATGGGTTGTATATATAGTTTAAATAGCATGTGTTTTCGAGCTTCCAAATAAGCTTAGCCTATATAGTTTATGTATTACGTATATACATTTATTGCTTGGCATACCTATACATTTCCAAAATCGCATATAATTTCCAACCGAAGACTTCATCATCATTGTCATACTTTGCATGAAGAATTGGCAAAATCATAAGCAGATTGTAATTTTTTAAGCAGAGCCAATAAAGAAGAAGAACAAGAACTACCCATGCACTAATACTGAAAGCCTGTAGTTTGTTTTGAAGTGGGGCCAAAAAAAAATAAAATTAAAAAAACGTTAAAAATGCATGTAAATTTTCACTTTGCGTTGTACACTTTGTATTGTCCATGAATAAGACGGACGATGAAGATGAATGGAATTGAAAAGTTATTGGAATGGCGATGTTTTCAGCTGATGATGAAGTTGATGGTGCGGACATGAAAAAAGGAGAAGAATTGATGCACATTGCACTTGAAAACGCCAATTGAAAAGTGAGCAAGTCAGGACAAAGTGGACATTGTTAGTTTCATGATGTTCGTGACAGTGTACAAAGATTTGATGATATATCCACAATCTATAATCATAATCCCAATCGCCTACAATCCACAATCGCTGTCCAAATCCAAAGCCAAAGCCAGCTTCGACAATCGACAATCGATCATCAGTTCATTTTCGTCGGAGAAAAGGATGAGAAAATGGGAAATCAAGTGTAGAATGTTGCTGATGGATTGAAATTTGAAATTGAATGCAGATTCATGCGTACACTCTGAAAATATCATCTAAACGAATATCCAAGTGCTTTATAAGTAAATAGTTCACCTGTGCTTTTCTCCTTTTGAAAGCATCTTTACCCGTATTTCTATACTTACCTACTATAAGTAAGCTCATGATTAATGATTACGTACCTTAGACATGCTGATGATAAAACGAGATTGAAATCATCTCTTCTGATCACAAGAAGATATCATTATTACACGTACGCATTTACTTGTGTGTGGATCAGTAAATATTCCAGTTTTGCATTCTAGATACTTTTCCCAGTGTCGATTCAAACTTCGAGAAGAGAAAGAACCATTAGAGGAAGCATAGCCAAAAAGCAACAAAAGGCGATCTAATTGAGAATCTATGTAAAACGTTCGATGGTCGATTCAATTTTGCAGTGGACGTATATATCTGCTGGTGGCTGGATTGATTTTGATTTTGACTTTATTGTGTGATTTAAATTAAAATCGGTTTCATGACCAATAACGTGTGTATCCTGCTGCGATCAGTGATTACATGAAGTTGACGTTGATTTTCATTTTGTTTTTGATTCAAATTACAATTTTACGTTTGACTGAATGAGATTATTCCTGGCACGTGCATGTACAAAACAATAAACGATGAAAACAACTCAGGTTTTTTTTAATTTGCAGAAACTTTTCATTTTTATTAAAATTACAAAGTTTCTGCATTTGCCATCATAGTTGCTCATAACTTCCTTTTTTTGAAAAAAGTAAATGTCAGTCTGTGTTAGTTCAATGAGGATTTTTAATAAATCAATAATTTTAAAAAAAAGCAAAGAAGAATTAGAATATTAACGAAATCCATTTTGGGTGCCTTGGAATGTAGCGTGAGAATACATTCAACTATGACTTTGACTGTGACTGCATGGACTGAATTGGGAGAGATGGACTTGTGAGTTACAATCTTGAATTTTAAAGGAGATACTGAAGAGTGAGGAAACAAGTGTAATTATACCAACGCAAAGTTTAGATACTGGTGAGTAAGTGGTTGTGTGAAGTTTAGGAGATACAAGAGGATCGTCAAGCCAAGATTGTGGGATAAGATGAGATGAGATGAGATGATATGAGAGGATTAATAATACCCAGCACTAAGCAGATGAGTAGATTATTGGCTTGCTCTGGTTGAACATGGAACAGAATGCAATGTTCAGGCTCACGATCATCGTGATTTTGAATTCAAACCCGAAATCATAATGGTCATTCAATTCGGAAAAAATTTACTGTCCTATTATTAGTAGGTACCACAGAACAAGACAACCAAGGCAAGACAGGAAAGGATGGAGCCGGAGCTATGCAGCAGTGTTGTTCTTTTTGTGAGTCATCACCAGCCTTAAGTATCATACTATGGATGAACTGTGTATAAAGACAAGACCAGACAATTATGAATAACACGAGGATTTGAGATTACAATTCGAGAAAGTTTATTGTTTTATTACTGGGGTCAACGTTAGCGTCATCCCAAAGCCAACTGCGCTGCGGCTCAAATAAATTACCAAAAAACTATCGATGTACGTAAGTATATAATTATAAGCACCAAAGTTGTGTAATTTTCTCAGAGAAATGTTTGCAATTATGTTGCATTTCCGTTTAAATATTCAATTGCAGGTTTGTTATTACCTGTTTACTCTATGCAATTATGTAATATGTATTGATTTTGTCTTCATCTTTGTATTGCTTTGTGGCTTGTGGTTTAGACATTCCATTATTCCTGTCATTTTGACACCGACATGGAAATTGCATCCCAGAACTCAAAAAATTCTTAGTAGTTAATTGTCACCACATTCTTGTTATTGTTTCCTTTATGTCTTTACTAACTGGCAGCTGGCTACTATACAAGTCCATAATTTCCATAAATCCAAATTTAAATTTAAATCAACGTTGAAATCATAGTAATTCCCCTTGAACAGAAAGTGAAAATTACACCATATTATGTTTGCCTTACCAATTCTAACATGGTACTAAAACACTAACTGTAGTCTGATATGCAAACACATGCTGATGAATTATCTTAAAGATCCCACATAATTATGATTTAATGGCTGTATTACCTGAACAAGTGGACAATTGGCGTTGTCTCCCTCTTGTAGATTTTTTCCTGTCGTTGGACATTATGGACACCAGGGATAAGGACGTCGACGACGTTTACACGAAGACATATTGCAATGACAGGACAGCCGTCTGTCATACTTTTAAGATGGCAAATGAATTCAAGACATCCATCTTCATTATGATTGTTTTTGTTTTCGTTTTTGTTTGCTGTAAACATTACGACATAATTAGCGTCATTGCTTCAACTTAGGCAAGATATATTACGCACGGATGAGGATGATGATGATTTGCTGTGCACGTTGCAGTATTATTGTTTCACTATTAATGCAGTTGCTGATTTCGGGTTCTCGTTCTCATTCTGATGCTGATTCTGATATTCTAATTCTGACAATGACTATTTCTTACGACTGGCGGCTGACTCTAGTGACTACTGCAAATAATCTTGCTGGTCATTCACTGAATTCGGTATTCGAATTCACATGACAGAATTTTGACTGAAGACAGTATCACGAAATTCGAAATTAGATTCGTATTCGTCCTCGTTTATTTGTTTGACCAGACCAAAGAATAACTTTGGTGAGACAATGACAACAGTCAGGTCAGGATGATGACAATAAGGATTTGCATTCGATTAAACTAATTTCTCTGCGTAGGCCTAGAGTTGTTCAACGCCAACCCACGATGAGGAATAGATGGACAAAATGAAAAGTGTGTTTATAAATAAAATGGAAGCGAAAATCAAGATAGGAATTACACAGTACAAACAATTGAAACCGCTGAATTATTTTGTTCCACACACGGTGACGGTACAGTTACAATAGCAATAACAGTGACAATGCAACAGATTATCGCAGTGATAATTAAATCATAATTTATAATGTTATTAAAATCTCATTAGTATGCAAAAATAAAAATAAAATTTCACATCCATAAAATGCAACAGTATAATATGTAATTACAAAAAAGTTACAAAACGAAGTATCTAAAGCATTTTAGGTACCTACCCACATGTATATACCTCCCTAGAATTTTGAAATAAACTGATATGTGCATACAAAAAAACAAGATTTATATTTTGGATTCGAATTCCAGTTCGAATTCACTTCTTTTAGTTGAATAACATCCAAGCACGCCGTGACGAACCTATTTTGGAAAATTAAATTAAGCAGGTGTATTTTGCGTTTTGTATATATAGGTAATTATTGTACTTGTTAGTATACTTCGCGAAGCCACTCCATATTGAGATGGAGAACGAAACAAAGTTGAAATGTGCAATAATCATAATGTGAGCATAATTCAGACTTACTCACTATAGCTAGTAGCTAGTCGTGAATTTAGTATTGAGTACATGAATATTTAATACAGACTATAGCAAATGCTGAAATGATCAAATAATGATTATAAAGTCAACGATGAAATGTCTTTCGGAGATGTCATTGTCCTTTTGTTTTGGGTCTGAGTGTTTGATTAAATTAAAAATAATTGGCGGAAGGAGTTATGGGTTAAAGTTATGGAATACAAACATAATATATTATTAACAGCAATATTACACTGAACCCAAGAAAATGGTTATGTTGACGATGGCGATGTCAGGGTAATCAAGTTTGGGTTTGTATGCAAGAATTAAAACCAGAGCCCAAACTGCACCACAATCACAACTCCAACTGCAAACCCACAGCCACCATCATATAGATATTATCACAATGTAACTTATGATTGTGATTAATTTTGATAATTGAAATTAAATTTGAGTTTGGGTTTGAATTTCAGTTTGAAGTGACAGGCGGATGTCTACATCACAATCATAATATATAAGAAGTTGAATCGTGCTTTTCGTTTTCACATTCGGCATTTCACTTAATTGTCATATTGTATTGTATCCAAGTTTTCGAATCTACTAACATACTACAAGCCAAGCTAAACTGACGATGAGTTTCTCCGACTCGAATTACTGCATAATAGGTAGTAATAGTTAATATTTCAGAGTCTGTTGAACAAACAGAAGGATAAGGAAACGTAAACGCTGAAGAGTACAAGTGTATAATAACTGACGATTTGTGCTTATTATTTTTTTATAATCGGTCGGGATCAGGAAGAAGGAAAGGTGGAATTTCTTGGAAATAATTATGTCAATCATTCATAAGTCAAAACAGAACACCTGTGTCCTACCAACTACCAAAGAATTCAACTCCGCATGTGATCTGTCCATAATATCTACAGGTATTATATGTATTATCACGAATCAAATTTTACTTCACCTTTCTGTCCATATTCGTCGTACCACGAGTTTTGGACTGACTTCATCATTAACGTTGACTGAAGCTAACTGTCGATGTGTCAGCAAGTGAATTAGTATGACTTGAGACTTGCTGTTTGCTTGTTTGATGTTATTTCGTGATTATAGTTTGAACAACTAAGGTGGATAGTGGATTATTGCCTTGGCTTGGCTTGCCTTGCACATTGCAATGTAATGCAATTCAATCTAATGAATAATAATTAACTAATAAAAGTAAAATCAAAAGCTGAGGCTGTAAACTGTGCAGGATCTATGAGGGGTCCATTGAACAATTACGAGAATAGACTGGAGACAAGGAAATCAAATAACGATATCAGTTTTTGAACACTTGCGATTTGATGAACGATTGAAATGAAAACAAATACTAATTTAAAAATGCGTATACCAAAGCATAACTCATTTCTTCTTTGGCTGTAATTGCAGGTCTATATATATTTTCGTAAGAAACAGAAGAAGAAGTAGGAAAACATGTTGAAGATTCATCTCATCGAAATTCACATCGACACCGTCATCGACAATTGACATGTACAATGTAATCCTTCTATCTTATCATTATCATCATCTGACATCATCATCATGTAAGTGTATAGCGTATTCAATATTATTTTATTTCCTTTGATTTTATTACCAAACAAAGAAAACAAAAACGAAAGGTATACAATCAAGATGCATAATCAAATAGAACTTTTAAGATGTTAGTGCTGATATTGACGTTGGTGTTAGTAGTTTAGCACCTATAAAGGTATTTTTAAAATTTTAATTTTAATCAAGATGATAGCATCAGTAAAATATATTAGCACTAGTATTTACATGCGGAGTTATTGCATTGTGATTGTATACTCTTGTATAGTTATATATTTATCTGTAGGAAAGTCGAAGATAAGTGACTGCGATCAAAGGGAAATGCTATCTGCATGGGAATACTGTGTACTACCTAACTTGTATTGCTGATTGTGATTGCTTTCAGTCAGTCAGTATTTTCAGCTTTCAGTATTCAACATGGATTCACTGGCCGATGTTTCGACTGCCCGATGCGATGCGACTTTTCTATTAGTAAAGGAGAATCCCCTACAGAAAGAATACAGCAAAGTGTGAATACGTGAATAGTGTTTAATTTAAAAGTAAAATGTGTAGGTATAGTGCGAATACAACCGATTAGGACTACGATCGAGTGGGGATGAGGGATATAGATATATATATCTAGGCTAATGCAGTAGCAGCGGCTCATCACATATTATGATGAACGTGAGCTGCATCGCATTAACATGAATGCATTTGAGAAGAACAAGTAAAATTAACCAAACATAACATACGGACGAAGACCAAACCAAGACAAATACAAGAGATGAAGACAGAGCAGTGAAGACTAACACACTGCTGACACGGTCTGTGAAAAACAAAAACTTGTATTAGTGCTAAAACGTTGAAAGTATGCAAGTATGCACTGCACCCAGATACACACGTTATAATAATCATAGCAGCCATAATAATAATAATTTAGAGGGGAAAAAATGCGAAAGAATGTTAAAAGTGCTTACTAGTTAGTTGTAAGTATTTTAGTGAGTGGACGGTGGGCAGTACTTACATAAATAGCAAAAACAAAATAGCACTGACAGAGAGCAAAACAGCTCGTTGAGATGGAATTAGATTGGAGCTATAAGGTGGGAGAAAGTTGTTGTATGTTCGATGTCTGCCGTCGTTGTGGCTCTGCTCCTTCGCATTGCATCGTCATCGTCACGTTCATCTTGTCCATCGTCCACATCCACCCGTCATTTTTCCTTGCCAAGTAAAGTAAAGCAATATTACATTATGACAAACACCATTGCATAGAGGGAAGAGAGGTAAAGTACCACAGAGCGTGCCATCAGAGTCAGCAACAGCAACAGCAGAAGAAGCGGTAGCAACCATTGCTGCCAAAGACCTGAAGTTGTCGTCTTCATCGTAATCGTCATCGTCACTAGGCAAGAGGCAACAGCACGACCACGTTGAGACTTGATTCTTATTTTATGTGAACATCCGTCCGAATCCTTCCACAGTCACTTTTCAGTACTTGGACGAGTCTGTCATTCAGTCACACGGCTCGCTTCAAAATAATTACTAAATACACTAGAGTATTACAAACTAGCTGGTCTGCTTTGCTCTAGCTTAGCAGTTATAATATATCAAGATTCTTCGTTGCTCCATACTTGACACTTGACAGTACCACAACTACCAACGACTAGAATTTTCACCAAGTGTTGTGAATTTTATATCAAAATTTTGCAAAATTCTTCTACCAACCATCAATCAAGAATAAAACTACGCTCGGTTTCAACATAGTCATTAGTCACTATTTTCAGTCAAGCTCTAGCCTAGAAAGGAATTTAGATTCTGAATTGGAATTTTGTTTCGTGTGCAAATACTCGGTTGAATCGAAAGCATAAGTAGCAAGGAAAGCAAGCGAACAAAAGCTACTAGACGGCAACTAGTTGACGTTGACGGTGCTCGGACATTTGGTCAAGTCAAGACAATTATTAGTGAAACGGATTATTTGGTTGACATCGTAGTTGGTTGGAGCAGTTGGGATTGATTTGCGAAAAAAGTGAGGCTTTTCAGAACATTGGATTGCTAGTTTTCAAGATTCCAAGTACTTTGTTTGTGGATGTGAACATGTGGAAGTTCTGCCTATTTCTCGTAAGTTTACCTTTACTCTACATTTTTCTGCAATTTAATTTAATTTTATCTTATAGGATTACTCCACCGGAGGTTACGTTTGCCTATTTAGTTTTTTTATTTCATTTCTACCTTTTCCTTTGGCACACGGTGTTTTAGCATATTGTATAGGAAGCTGTTACCATTCCGTTATTGTCAACGTTTCAGTTTCGATTTCAGTGCTTCTCTTTTCTCCCAGCAATTGTTTAGAATTATTTTCACACTTTATAAAGTTTATTGTCAGTAACGGTTAATTACGCAAATTAGTATTTTTTACTACTTGTCAATTTCTAATTGGAATAAAGGTGACAGTTTGATCTTAATCATTCTTTAAGGAGGGTAATTAAAGAAGAATGTAAAACATATAAGAGGAAAACAGGCCTAAGAATCGAGCTTCAATTCATACACGTTTGTACTAGCACCTAGTTCTTGCTTAAAAATTTCCTTTTCGTTGCATCCTCATTTAAATTGTACTAAATTGGGTAAGAATCCCATAAAATCTTCAGGTACATATAACACAACTCACGAGTCCACAAGGCTTAGTCGTTGTCACAGTACTGGCTGTGTAAGGGAAGATGAAAAAGTGATCTAGTTAAAAAATGTGACGTTTTTATTATGATTAATTCGATTCAAGAATGTCTTGTATGTTGAATCTGACGTTGTTGTAGTTGCAATAATAACAATAATCATAAAAATAATAAGCTAGTGTACTTAAGTGCATTGCCATCTCTCAAGGATGATAATGATGAGGAACAACTGTAACTGAAAGTAAATACAAGTCACTAACATAAGTTTTCCTTGTAAGTCAGTCCCATTACAACTACAACCCAGTACTACTATTTATGTATATACCTAGTTGCTTCTCTTCGTCTTGGTCTTCACGGTTAGTATTTCCTTCTTCGTATTTGATTTAATTTGATTTGACAATATCATTTATTTAGTCGTAGTCATTTAGGTGACACAAATAATCTGCAGGAAACTACACACAATTCATAAATGACGAAGCCAGGACAGGACAGGGCAAGTGCAAGTATTCCATGGATTGGAGACTTGAGCAAGAATTCAGTAAATCTATTTTTTCAAAGTAGATCCTGCACATCAGTGTAGTCAGTTTTAGTATTCACCCATTTACCGTTGCCATTGGTCATTAGTTATTCAGACAAACTGTTTGCAGCTCATTACTCCCGTAAGTATTATCACTAGTGAGAGTATTTGCCCCAATTTAAATCTGAAAGATGATTATTTTGTGAATAATTACTGAGCAGAGATGACAACGACACAATAAAATATGGCAATATGCATAGTAGGTGCATTTAGCTCCGTTCAGATATGAATTGTGTCCAAACCTGCCTGTTTCGACTAATAATAAATTGAAATAATTAAAGAAGGAAAAAATCGACTTTGAAGTTGAAGGCAAAGCGTAAGTATATACCTCGTAACGGTAGAATAGAATGAATTCATGATTTATCTTTGATTAGTTTGATTAAAGAGAATAGTGTTTATCATTATTTCACTTTTTCCTGTGATGCGACGCCAACACTTAATATGCTTAGTGGTAGAACTAGTACTAGGCGCCATTAGCTTACAATTAGACCTATTTTTCTGTTGTTAGTTCGGAAAATTGGTAATATAAAATTCATATGAGTATTGGAAATGGGTGTTAGTGGTAGTAATTATTATGACTTTTATTATGATAGTACTGTATATTACGGTGTTGTGGTTGGCAATTTTTATTTGAATGCGTAGAATAATTACAATTATTTATAGCTGCTGTTACTATTTCTTCCACTATTACCACTACAATCATACTGACAGGTGACTTGAGCATGTAATACCATGACTGTGATTACCTGTACGATTATGAATTGCGAATCGGAAAGTCTCGTAAAAGTAGAAAAGTAAATAGTTTAAGTGCGAAACAAAGTTGAAAGTATTGTACCGGTATATATATATATACATAAATTCTAAGAACATAGTTGTATGTGCATGTAGAACGATCAAAGTAATAATACAAATAATTACCTATGCATGCAATGCGATAGGATGTGTTTGACTTGAGTCACACTACCTGTCATCCATATGTATATTAATTTCCGAACCAACTTGCTCACTGCTGTTTCAAGGAAGGGAATCTGAATTTCTGAATGATTCACACGAATAAAAAAAAATATTAATAACATCATATCACATCACTTTAGCAAGGCAGAGACTACTTCTACTTGTACTAATAGCAATGGGTCTTACGACGTACGATTAGCTAGCTGAAATAATGAGCTTACCTAGGAACCCAGAGTATAAAAGAATAATAAGAATATGATAGCGTAGGTTGATGTTTGATGCTGATTTTGATTCCATGGTGATAGTGGTGGGTGCCGGGCCAACCCAGGCTAGTGAAGACAAGACAAGACAAGACAGGATTTATTTAGCAGAAAACCCATTCAACTAGCTTAGCTTTTGTATTTCATTCTCAAGCCCTGACTTTGATTGTATAGGTATATTATTTGGTTTTCCTACCTATATAATTTGTTAGTTAGATCGTCTTCATAGCTTTAATTTTAGTGGCAATTTCTTATTGCTGGTTTGGGTTGTCAAATGCTTAATAATTCCATTCTATGACTGACTTACATGGTCACCGAACAAGAAACAAGAAATTTAGTGGGTACTCCGAGCTAGCTATTTAAGTTTCATATTTGGTTTTGTATTCGCATTTAGTTGGGGTAGTAGGCTTGGCTTTAGGTTAGTTGCACGCTCAAGAACGCACATTGTTTGTTCGCTTATTAGTTAGACGTTTAACGTTTACACGGTGTCTCTTCAGGTAGGTAATTGCACTTATTTTTTTCCCTCTATTCAGTTTGGGCCTTGTCTATGTGTGTAGTAGTGTCCTTATGAGGTACATCATCATATATGTGCTGCGTTGCAGCTGTAGCTATACATACGTGTACTTTAGGCACTTTTTTGCAGTTGGTTGTACAGTTGGAAGTTTGAATTCATAAAACAAGTGTCGATATGATAGTAGACGAAATATTGTAGGAATTATGCCTCGTACCTTGTAACAGTCCCAGCAGAATCGTCAGCAGAATCAGAATCAGCATCAACATTCAGAGACTGCAGTTTCTCTGAATGAGTGTTGGTCTTGTCTTTGTGGAATATTAGTACAGACAGAGACAGGAGAAAAATGATCTTCACCGTCACGTCACGGTTTACTATTTCCAGTGATAATGTAAAAGCAAAAGTTGTCATATTCTATTTCTTGCTATTAATTGCAGGTTGGTTGGTTTTTTGGTTGTCGTTGTTGGTTTGGAGGCATGTATTTATCTTGTCTATTTTTATTCTGTCAACGCCAAACGCCACTATTCCACTGTAAAAATATTCACTGCGTGTCTTGTCTAGGTAATGCCACGGACATGGTTTGTTGAGTGATGTCGGTGTGGATGTTGATTTTGATGTAAGTGAAACAATTCCGAGGTAGACTATGTATTTATAACGTCGCATCATTCATCCTTTAGGCGTGAACATATGATTTGAACTTGATCTTGGGAAACTGCCAAACATTAATTTAGAAAAAACATTTAGTATAATAATATAATAATAATGGTAATGAAAATTATATTGTGATACATGATATGCTGGTAGACTTAATGACCATATTATTCTACTTATGACTTCGGTATTATGAATTCCATCTGCTTTTATTATTTTTTATAATTTTACCTTTTACCTTACAAGGGATATTGTACTTTATTTAGGTTCGCATTAAATTTTATTGCTTTAGGTAAGTTTGCCGTATGATTATCAGCACCAGGATCTACTATGTATATGTAGTTTTACTTGAGTAACGTTAGGATGAGTTTTTTTACATTTCGAAGTCTCAGTCGAGTAACGATTTGTTTTAGGTAGATTAAAAAATAGTGACAATAAGAAAGCCCACCATGACTAAATTCTACCTGAGTCATCTATTAGACTGACGAGGGAAGGGTCGGTGCCAACTATGCTCAAAAGAGATTTCAAATATTTGTGGTCGGAAAATTCGGAGCATAAGCTGCGAAATTGTTTGAAAATGCGAACCGCATATTCTTGTAGCCAACAATATTTTGAGTTTTTTCCACGTAGATGCATATTTTTGCTTTTTTGCACGTTTGCAGTCCTTTTTTCCGTTTTTTAAAAAGTCCACATATTTTTTTTGAAAGTTGGTTATTATTCTTTTTTACGGCTTTTGAAAACTCCTGTTCTGTTGTACGCTTTTTAAAAAGTATTTTTTCATTTTTGCTCATAATTTTAATTGAAGCTCCCCAAGGAAATACGTTAACTTACAAAAATCATGAAATAGGTATTACTAGAATGAATGATTATGCAT
>JAAXYX010001696.1:0-21198 GCA_036851915.1 Ptenothrix huangshanensis | reverse complement strand
TATTGTTCCAATTATTATTGACATTCAGTTAAAAATCATAAGAGAAATCTAGAAAGAAAGCTAAAAATCATAGTTCAATTTTTACCTTGCACCTAAACGTATTGACTATTGATGCTGATGCTATCACCGTCTGAACAGCTGGTTGTATTCAGTGTTTAACTAAAATATAAATATTGTGACCATATAGACCATAGCCAAATTACCAAGTAATAACGATTAGTTTGTAAAATTTAACACAAGCAAAGTAGTCAATTCTGTAACTATATGGTAGCCATTATTTAAACAAATGTTCATGTAAGTCATGGTATCTTTCCCATGGAAAGGAATATATTTAAATGCAATGCAACACTCTATTACAGTGGTGTAACAGTGACTTAATAGTTTTTCTTACATGGATATTCAGTATGTAACGACTTTAGATACGATACCATTCTTGGTAATCCGTGATTAGGGCTCTAACTTCCATTATTAAGCTTATCCGAGATTATAATCGTCCATTATCGTTGTCAATGGTACTTCAGCTTTTCATGACAAGTCAACTTACATTAGTTGTCATTGCTGTGTATAATTATTTTCAGTACACGTGTTTAACATTATATCTTCAATTCGGAGGTTTGGTACTGACTTTGCTTTTTAAATTCAATTCAGGAATTTCGATTTCATTCCAGTGTTGTAATTCCAGTCATTTCGTATTTTGAAAATAAACAAACTAATTCGTGAATTGAATTCATATTCGTGTTCGCGCTTACTACTGACTATTGTTATAAAGGTTAGCTTTATTAGCTTTAGCTTAAGGTTTTGTATTGTAGTTTGTTATTTTAGATGATTACTTTTGCATTTTCTTGCCAATGTCGGTGGAAGTGTCACGGGCTTCGTCATTATGTATTTCGCTTTCCTTCCCGTTCCGAGCTTCCCTCCTCTTCACTCGGCCTCCCTTACCACACTTTCCAATTTCTGCCACACTAACGACCTTTTGTTCATTGATATTTGGATTTGGGAGAAGAGTCGTGGACTTGGAGGACCATGTGTTTGTTCAGCTGGCCATTTGTGGTTGGACTGGGAGATGAGACAGATGGCCTTGCCTCTGTCGTTGGAACTGGAGCGCTGGAATGGAGCCATGGCTGGTGGCATGTGAAAGACTGAATGTTTAATTGTTGGTGGGCCTCGTGTAAGTAATGAGTAGTGGCTCGGAGTGTTGAGGGGATCTGCATGAGGAGTTGGTTGAGGAGCTGTGCTGGGCCATTCGCTGGGGTATCTGTGGTGCTGTAATGACTCGGCATTTATCTCTCGTTGGCCCACACAGCCACTGAGCGCTTTGATGTGTGCTGGAGGCAATATGCCGTATCCTGAAGCCAGATACACGAGCGCATTACTCGTTCCAACTCAGACTTGCTTTCAGTCGCTTTTACCTTCTCAGTGCCTACAGAGCGAATTGGAATTGATGAAAGCCCTTTCCATCTTTCTTTCGATTTCGTCTCCTCCTCGTCCCTCCTCCACTCGCCTTCCTCACTTCACTTTCCGCATCTCTTCATTTTGATTTCCACTACTTTTCTTTTCTTTTTTCTTTGTTGGTCGTCACCAAGGCAGCCAAATCATATACACATTACACTGTCTGCTCTCCCTCCTGCCTTCCGTTCCACTTGCACCTTCCTATTTTCTTATAATTTCCTTTTATCCCGAGTAAGTATTCCGCACAACTATCATCTACTCCCCTTGCCAATACTTTCTATTTCTACTTTCCAAACTTTGACATCTTTCCCTCATCTGTTTCCAATTCCGTCTGCATTCGCGTCTGCCATACACTCGCACTCTCCTCACCGCATTATTCCCAATCGACAACACACGTATGGAAACGACGCATTATTCTTCGCGTCCTCCTCCGCTCCGATGCCTCCGCGTTGCCAATTACGGAAACTCGACTGAAATTGCATTCAGCAACCTGTTTCCAATTCCACGTCGTATCATAAATGACGCTACACATGCATCAACTCGAGCAACTCGACTCGAATGAGAGTGATAATGTGGGCAGTTGCGTTGATTGAAGTGGAGCACGGGATCGTCGCTGGTAATAAGCATTGTCCACGACTGACTGGCGTGTGTGCGTTGGCGAAGCTTTCCATTAGCCCACGGAGGAAATGAAGATGCGCTGATAACTGGATTGGGTTGCACGGGTTGGATTGTTGAAATGGGAACGAGGCTCATGTTGCTCAGTCAGAGACAGCACGAGCATATGGGAGCTGTAGAGGAGTACGTGTAAGGAGCTCTTTGTGAGAGCATTAAGATTGGGAATTTGAAAGGATTTGAGTGAGAGTTTGGAGTGCGGATGAGGGAAGACGAGGCGATGAGTGACTGAGTAGAACAAGTGGAGGCTAATGCTCGGGACTTGGAGAGGGAGAGCAAGTGCTGTGGATGATGTGGGAGTGGAGATGGAGAGTAAGTAGATTAGGAGATGAGGAGACGAGTAAATGAGGAGATGAGAGGGACGAGTGCAAGTGATTCTGTGGAAAAATGCAATGGCAAGTGTTGGAGGAGCGAGCGTGTGTACAATTAAAGCGAGAGTTGTGGAGATTTGTGAAGGAGGAAGCTGAGACGGAGCGGACAAATGGAGACTTGCCTTGACTTGGCGTGCATGTTGGGAATTCTCGGGATTAGAGCGAGCATGGCCATGGCTGCTTACGGACGACTCCACGGATGGATACTGTGGAAGTTGCGGGAGCTGGCTGTGGCATGAGTCACAGTGCACAGTTTCAATTCCATGCGGACAGAATCGATCGGAATTATTTACTTAACTCCAATACTTACTCCTCTTCCGCCTCGTCATTCCTTCCTCTTTCCTCCGCTTTCCTCCAGCACGTTCAGCATCCCTTTCCAAGACACGAGCGAAGGACGGATCGGGTCACTTCCCATCCCGTCACGTGCCAGCGAACAACGGCGACCCACCGAGGACGACACATCGCTTTCTTCTCTACTTGTCTCTTTCCCAGCACACGATTCCAGCCACTTCGCCTGGCCAACTGCACCTCGGCACGAGAACTACCGGCCCTTTCTCTTTATCATTTCAGCAATGCTTCCATGTCTAGTTTACTCTTTCGCTGTAACATTTAGGCAATGTAATGTTAAGTAGGACTCGTTAGAGTGTGGTGTGCTCTGTGTGGAGGGTCGTGCGAGTGGAGAATAAAAATAAATGAAAGTGCTATGGCCGTTATCGCTCCCATCGCTCCGCATTATGCACACATGCATAATAGTCCTCTCGATGGTGGCTTCCATTTCCCCTCCCATCCACAAACGCACATTGCCAAGCAGATGAAACGAGAGAATCCTTCGCAAGATTATTATGACTCTCATTCTCTTTTCCCCATTCCCTCCCCACACATCCACCTAATGCTCTCATCATAAGCCCATCACACAGTCCTGTCTCCTCTCCTCGCAAGTGGCGATCGACCGAGCCATGATTCTTTCTGTCAATGTTGATTTGGCAAAGGAAATGAGCAGCACGCCTTCTCCGTCCAATCAATCGCTCATCCTCACACACGTATGAGTGCNGCCTTCTCCGTCCAATCAATCGCTCATCCTCACACACGTATGAGTGCTAAGGAAGCATGACGAGGAATGCTTGCGTGTCACTTGGCTGTGGAGATGATTGGGCGCGTGGAATGCATCGAGCTAATAACACATGCCGGATTACTGTCGCAGCGCTTTGTTCCACAGTGACGGAGCAAACAGGTAGCGATTCTCGCAAAGCCTCTCATAATTGGCTCTTCTAACTCGATGCTAAACGACAATGCGTAATAGCCATTCTAATCTCTGCCCTCATAATCCCATCATAACAAGTCTGAAAGAAACGTGCTCGGAACCAATACTCCCCGCACCACATGCTCTTCCAACTGTTGCAACTAATGAGCCCACGCAGGTGATCCGAGGAGGCGCTTCCTTCCCCACGTCGCATTCTCCACGGAAGGAATTAAGAAGCACGACTTGAGTGAGGTTGTCATGCCGATGTCTGCACTCGGAGCATTAGGAAGGGAGAAGACTAAGAGAAAGCATTGATTGGAATGCTACTTGTGCGGGTGAGCATGGAGATGAATGATGAATGAGGAGCGAGAGTGGAGGAGAGCGGAGGATGGCAAATGAATGACGTGAAGGGAAGGAGACGAAGGCAGTGGGGAATTGACGGGTGATTTGATTAAATGCTCCTTTGAACTGAACTGGCCGTGGTGGGACAGAAGGACCGAGTCGAGGCAGTAGTTTATTAATGGGGCAAGTTTAAGTGTGTGTTTGTGCGGGAGATGGGGAGGGGAGCTGAGTGGGTGGGTGGCGTGGAGGAATTAAAGACAGGCACAATGGATGGGAAGATACACGGACTATGGACTCGTCTTCACTTGTGCACATAAATAAACAAGAGAAAGTCAAGAGACGCGGAGAAAGCGGAGAAAGCGGAGAAGGCGAAGGGAAAGCCAAGAGAGAAAGTTTTATGACGGAGAAACTGTTTGAGGGAACGAGGAGGACGAAGTGGTACTATCCCATTACAACACCACTTGCACAAAACTACAAAACTACCAAACTCCAAAACTACACGCCTTACTTTCTACGGCCCAATTTCTCCCGTTCCAAACTTATGCTCGCTGGTTGTGATAAGAAACGCTTCCCCGCAGTCCTCGCATCTCCTCAGCCACTTCCAGTCACTCATTGCCAGCAATGCCTCGTCCAAGCACTGCTTTCACCTTCACCCTTCCCTCCTCGCCTGCATCTCCTGTCATTTGTGGTTAGCACATTTTTACCTTCTCTTTTATGTCGCTCGCTCCACTCTTCCCCTCTAAGTACCTACTAGTCGTTTACAGCACTTTTACGCTTAACTCTAACCGCCGTAACTTGTTCATGGGAATAGGAATAAGGGAAAGTGGAACAAGTGAGTGGCTGAGCATAATCAGACAGGTGGACAGACTCACTGAGTATTTGGCCAAGTGGAAGGTGATGGGGACAGGGCTTGGGAAGTGGACTTTGGACGGAATGTGAGGTACTTGGAGGGACGGAGGTTAGTGAAGCAGTGCTCATGAATTGAAGGTTCGGTCGGAGGAGAGTTGTTCCTGGAGCAGTGTGGATGAGGGGACGAGAGTGCTTGGAAGGCATCCATCGCGTGGTGAAAGCGCAGAAGAGGGAAACAGAGTTTTCTGGTCATGTGTACAGCGGAGAGGCTGGGGTAGTATGGGAGGACTGCGAGGCGAAAGCTGTTAGTTGAAAAACGACTGTTCTCCTGTGCTCCTCTTGGGAGGCTGTTCCATTCGAGCGACTTGTGCGAGGAAACCTTCGCGTGCCTGGGTCGTCGTTGAGTGCGGGTGAGTGAAAGTGAGGTCGTGGTTCGTTCACATGGAAACAGTGCCCACAGGACATCCGGAGACCAACCGAGACTTCCCAAGTCCGCTGTCCATGGCCCTCACAACGCGCAGTCAGTTGAGTGATCAGTGACAAGGGAAGGAAAAGCGAAGAGGACTCGTGGCAAGTGACTTGGACGCTTTTCACACCAATCCTCAGTTTCCATCGAGTGCTGTGAGCGCATTTCGCAAGCCGTGCTCCAACTCCCCGCCGTTGAAAAATGTGCTGCTCCATCCGAGCTGCCGTTTTCTTCCTGTCCAGCAATCACATCGTGAGTTGACAACTCCCTTCCAAATCTCTTTCCAAATCTCTTTTTCATTCTAAATCAATAGATGCCACAAATGACAGGCGAAAGGACCAGCGATTGCCCTCCTTTGTCCGCACCGAACGCCACAACGGCTTAGGGACTGGGGACAGCTGAGAGGAGTTGGGGTTAGCTTAGCAACTACGCAGTGTGGACAACAAGAAAGCGTCTCTTGAGCTCTTCTCTTATCACTTGATCCCATTCCCTCACTCATGGCCACCTTGTCAAGTACGTGCGAGTAGGCGATTGTTGCGCGGATAATGAGCCGAGGGAAGTTGTGGGGATTTGCATGGGCTGGAGGCGAGGAAGAAAGTGCCCGAGTTAGGAAGTTTGTTGTGTTGACTTTGGGCCTGAGGGAGAGACTGAAGTGGCGAGCACGGGGCTAATGGAGCGGCATGCTCAGCCTCTTCCTTCTTCAGTTATCAAGTGTCAAGTTGCGGTGAGAAGGCTCGACTCGCACTGCCCCGCTCGCTCCCCTGGTCCGTGTGAGCGTGGAAAGTGCGAGCGTGCCATCTGTTCTTATGACGAATCCTCCGCCACTTCCCACTCGCACTGCTCCACTTGGCCCAGTCTGAGTTGTGTCGGAGGAATCCCAACGTGGAGCATCTCACCATCGCAGCTCCCACTTGGCCTTATTCGCTAACAAGCGCCGAGAAGAGCAGAAACTGCTCGAGGTTTCCCAGCCACGCATTTAATACACTTTGGCTGAGTCTCATTTGGATTTGAGGGAGGCGAGCGGAGAAAGGAGGAGAGAAAGAGAAAGCACACACAAAGAATTTGTTGACGGAAATGATTTTTTTCCAGCTTTCAAAGAGCTGTGAGTGAGCAAGTTGGGTGAATGTGTGGCTGGTCTAGTCGCGTGCATTCGCTTCTTCCACACTCGAGCTGTTTGTGTTGCTTGGAATTTGATAATTTATATTTGGAGACGAGAATGAAAGTTGATGCGGGGATTTGTTGACAGCCTAAGAGAAATGTCAAATCCCGTCTGTAGCTTGTAGTTGAGTGTGTCGTGTAAATGCAAAGTGTCAGAGTCAAAGTGGAATTCCAATAAGTTCCACTCTCACTTCACCTGAGTCTACAACCAGGCGCGTCGAGTCTCTTCCACACAAATCACATTCATTTCCCCATTCCGCATTCAAAGTGCTGGCTGCTCAAGTGTGCCCAACCAATTCCAACCCGCAGCATCTAACAATCCCGCCTCAGCCCAACGCTCCCTCCTGCCCAGCACATGGAAACCGAGGGAATTGTGCGTGGCCAAATTATTAGACCAGCTCCACACAGTCCATACACTCCGGGCTAATACTTCTCCTGGCCTCATTCTCCTGTCCCGCAGTCCACTCCGCCCAACTCCACACAATCACACCACCTTGTAAATATCGCATAAATAATACAACGCATGGCGAGGCGACGGCAATGAATGCTTATTGTGACATTTACATTACGAGATGGGCTCCATATGGGAACGACTCCCGTCCCTCGCACCTTCCCTCCAACAACCGAGTCACATGTGTACTCATGTCATTCCGACATTCCCAACCATCCCGGCCATTCCATTACACCATTCCATTCGCATCATCCCAGTGCTCGCCACATTCATGTCTGTCCTCCGACCCATTCCCCACTTCCCTAATTATTTACACTTCCCAACTCTCACTTCTTCGTGCTCTCCACCAATCTCCCTCAGCACAACTTGTCGCCCAGAAGAGTCCTTCCAAATAAATCCCCACACCTTGACACGAGGGAGCATGGGACGTGCATACATTGTGCGGAAACCACAGGAAATGCGCTCTCATAATTTACTTTCCGTCCACCGAAGCGCCCCGCACACCACACGCACCAGCCTTTACCAATTATCCCTTCCTCCTCGCAAATCAATCCGCACAACATTCATCATCTCTCGCAATCACACCACTCGGCCCCCAAACTACTCTCCCACCCAAACTTCCCATGCAAACGGAATTCCCATCAGCCAATGAGTTGTCATTTGGTGGTTCTGCGAGGCCATCCTGTCCTTCCTTCCATGGGAAAGGCCTTGTAAGCCGTGGATGTGAGCGACGGAGCAGAGAAGGATTTGGAAGGAGCTTGGGAGTTGGAGTTGGAGTTGGAAGTGGGAGGGGAGGGGGTCCGTGTCATGTGGACACACGGACGGAGGTCGGAAGAGCATGGATCTTCTCCATTTCTTTCCACAATTCGCTCCACACAAAGTCCAACTGGGGATTAGCTGGTGGGATTTTCTCCTTGCAATTCGGCCAAGGACTGGAAGGCACAGCCGGTGTTTCCGTGGCGTCCCTCTAATCACTTCCACTCTCGTCCATTTAAGCTCAGCTCATGCTCATCCTCCCTTCGTATGATTAGTAGCTCCGTATTTGTCATCGCAGTCCACTCACCTCCAACTTCCGACCTGGTCCTCCCTTCCATTTGCTTCCCACAACACAGGATTTCCAATTGCACGCAGTCCTTGCTGTGGCTCATTGGATCCGCGTTGTGCACTCAGAGCCAATCTCCCCACTCCTCAACTTCCTCCCATTACCACCTGCAATCAAGCTAAAGACGAGAGGAAGGGATGATAAATACAGATGCAGATGCGAGAAGTGTTCGGTCGCTGGGAGCAGGTGCACCACATCAACCTCAATTCCTAATTCCGCAATTCTAGGACGGAACAATTGCGGAGTTACCACGACCACACTTGTGACGACGAGTGAGACTAAAAGCCAAGGTGAAAGGAGTGAAAGCCGAAAGCTCGGCTGTCGCTCACACAAAAGATCATTCTCGCTCCTTCCTTCGTCTTGATTCACTTCCACTCTCCGCCATTCACCCAATTTAATCTCCGTTTCCATTCATCGCCCACCATTCCCTCCTTAATTCCACCTTTCTCCATCCGCATTTCCTCACTAATTAATTAATTCCAGAAGCATCGCCTTATTGTCACCGATCCTTCGCGCTCCCTTCCCCCTCGTCCCTTCCTTGGACCACACATTCCCCGCACTGATTGGTGGTGGGAGTGGTGCACACCTGGTTTTCATTCCATGGCTACCATGTGCTGGCATTTCACGCCCGAGCTCCACACACCATCACCTCCAATCCAACTACGTCTGTCTAATGCTTGGATTGAGTGCCGTGCGTTGATTCATTAGAGCGCGAGACGAGTGCGGCCATGTGATCCCATGTGTGATTTTAATGCCGCTTGGATTTCGTCTCTCCCTCCAGCCCATCTTCGCGCCTCCCATCCATCTATTCATTAGCCAATTCTGGTAATTTGCCAAAGATTATGAAGGTACTCGGTGTGGAGAGGGAGGATGGAAGGTAGAGATGTTGATGGATTGTGGGTTCATTTGATAATTGGAAGCCAAAGGAGCTGGGGAGAAGCCACGTGAGATTCATCACTTGGCCTTTGTAGTTTGGTCCATTCTGAAATTCCTCCCACAGGGCACGCATGTATCCGTTTCACATGTGTGGAATTTGTGTAATTAGTGAATTATTGGAGCGAGGAGGGAGAGCAGGGAAGTGAAGTGAGGAGTGGGAGGAGCGATGAGTCCAAGGCCAGAGGGAAATGGGCAAGTGGATGACGAGCGAGATGACAATGACGGCGGAATAAAGTGCACAAGAGAAATGAGGCTGAAAGTAGAAATAAATAACCCCGCATTCCTTCCACGTCCTCCGTCTTCCCTTCAACCAAATCTCCTAATTTGTATTTGTCTCCTCGCTCCCTTTCCCCTCCAATCAAATCAAACAATCAACGTAGTCACTCACTGTCAACGCACCTTCACACACACCTACGCTCCCAGTAAGTGCAAGGAAGGAACAGTCGAGCTACCTGTTCTCACATCAAATCACCTCTCAACATGCTTCTCCTTTCTCCTTCCACTTGGCCTGTCAAACCCTTTCTGGCTTAGACGCTCTTCTTCCGCACTTCCAGTCCCTGTCCTTAGTCACAGCTAAGAATCCTTATCATCATATTACCATCACAAACCAAACAACAATATTTGTTTTCAACAAACACACAATTAATAAGCTCAACAATCACAACTCGTAAATCATTTGATCGTTTTTACATGTTGATTTAACATTTACAAAGCTTTTCCAAAGTTTTATCAAAGTTGCGTAAGTTCACTTTCCAGCAGTACTTACGTAGCTTTATTATCAAGAGTAGTATCTGAATGGTTATGCTTCCAATATACATATTCATTTTAATATCACGTTTCACATTCCTATCTTCCCCATTGACTCTCATGCTCTGCATTGAAAATGCAAATAGAAACTGATCGCGATATGAATTCATTTTCTTACGACTCCCATCAATTCATTGCTTTACGTTTGATGAATCAATTCAAACAGGTATACCGAATTTGGTATTTGCCTCATGAAATTCAGAATTCCATTCTGCTTCACCTTTTTGTCTTGTAAGATTTTTCATCTTACACATCCACAGGATGTTTCAAAGTTTCATTCTCAAGTTTCATTCTGTTTAGTTCATTCACAATGTCACAGGAATAAAATGTCCAAGGAGCGCATTATTATCACGAACATGTTGACAGTGAGTCACGTAAAGGTTTATTGCAAATCCTCTACTTTTTCACTACAACACAGAACAAGTGTCAATATTTGCATTGGTAGTCGGAGCTCGTATTACAACTTTTACGGCATATACGATTTCTGACGCTCAAGTTAATTTTCCCTGGCACCAAACAATTCTACTTTATTCGAGTAAATTCAGCCAAGTGTGACAGAGAACAAACAGGTAAAAGTAACCTGTTTGGGTGTCAAAAAGGAAAAAATACTTTTTCACGGGTTTTCTTCTCGTCCTAAGTAAATCTTTTACATTCCATTCGCAGTTTTTATGTTGAACCCAAATAAGTAATTGATTTTTGACGCCTTCGAAAGATAACGAAGATCGAAGTTGATGCTTCTTACTTTTATTTGTTAATGATAACATTAACATTAATACCTACCATGGAATTTACGGTTTACTACATTAATAAAAACATTTTTAAAAATTCCCAAACGTACACTAGATACAATGAACCTTTTGACATTTACGCTAGATATGATCAACTATTTTTGTTGAGCCCCCATCCCTGAAAATGTTTCAAGCTTTTTCAAATTTTGTTTTGCATTTCTGGTCAAAGTAGGTTGGGAAGAGTTCAAAAAACTGGCGACCATCATTCAAATGCTTTATAATGCTTTCATGCTTTTTATGCTCTCTGGTTGTCTTACTATTTAATATTGAATGCAAAAATAATACAAAAATCGCTGCTACATAATTACAGCTATTTTTGTTTGTTGCATTCCTCAAGCGATTTAATTTAACCGGCCAATGTACTGTACATGAATGATCAACTTACAAAAAATGAAAACTGAACGGCATCAAACATGGACATGAACAATTTAAAATGCCGCGTAGTATTAAAACCAAGGTTGGTAGGCTGATGTAACAAACTTAGTTTTCCAACTTGTATTAAAGGAGTAATAAAGTAATTGTTTTTAGAGTCCTGGGTTTATTTTTAATGTTTCATCTTTCAATCTGGGACTCCATTTTACTTCTCCTGATACATGCCGCTTCATCATTGTTCCCTCGCTAAGTTCAAGTCGTAAATTATTTGTTGGAGTCATTAAGTCAAATAGTACATTAAATGGAATAGTATATCAAAATCCCATTATACCCCACCAGGCATATGTTGACATGATATACATTTATTATTTTGCACCGCTACTCTGTATTAATCTCTTGGGACTTCAAGCTCAATAATAGCGTACATTTTTTAATAAAGTCAACTTTTTTTTTACTTTGTACCGCTGCGGTTTTTTTATTCGTCTTCTAAATTAATGTGGTAGTAGATTTCAGGTCCGCTAAAAAATGATGCTTTTATACATACATTGAAGGAATTACATACTTCGTATTCGTATTACTATTGGACTATGCATGTTTCAGTCACAAGCAGTGTTTAAGGCTCAAAATAAAATCTAACTTTTAAATATCTCAAACATAGTAAGAGCGTAAATTCCAAGGCACGTATGTAAATGCCATTAAAAGCGTGTTAAAATTATGAACTTTGACCTTCGGTATCTTCGCAATTAAAACAAATTACATATTTTCATTGAAGAGGGAAACAGTTCTGTGAGCCATTGACCCCTACAGCAGAATGCTAATTGATTGATAGTCATAAGCATAAAAGATAAAAATAATTAAATTGACTAAATAGGAGTACATACTTAAATAGTAACAAGTTTGGGGTGTGACGTTTGGGTATAGAGACGTAGCCTCATTAATCAATGTCGTTTTTCAAGATTGCCATTTTGACAGTTTGAGTCAAATTGTTGGAAACTTTGTTCGACTTGTAATGGTTCAAGTGAGTTCCAAATATTGACCGCGCCATGCCATAGCTCAATGCCTTTTGTTCGAGTTGTCCCATTTTGGTTTGGTGTCGGAGAGGCTTTGGCTTTTGTTTCACTTTAGTTGTTCGGCCACTTGGATTTTATGTAGGTATTTATGTTTTATATTTTTATATTTCATGCATTCTTGGAGTTTTATTTTGCTGGAAGGATGATGTCCAGTGTTTGAATGGGCATTTCACCTGTTGAAGTTCTCTTCCCTCGTTTCTACACAGGCAATTGATAATTTCCTAAGCGTCAAAATATTTTGCTTCCACTTTGATAATTTATCTAAGTCAATGTTTAATGCATTTTCAATTTCACAAATAATACTGCAATGGTTCTCGGTTAGGAAGGGGGCAATGGCGTATTCCAAATTTTTACTCTTCAACGACGATATTTGAAATTAGTGTGAAAAACTATCTCAAATGATACACAAAGTAGACACATATTTGTAAAGGATGAAAAGTTAATTTTTTCCAATTTTTCCTACTGTACGTAAATTGTTTGTCGTCAAAAGTTTAGTGAGGAAATGTTTTTTTTACCAAACTCCCTCTGGGCCCACAGGATCAAGAATTTAATTGCTGAGCTACTTTAGCTGTAATTATAAACCTGTTAAAACATGTCTCGCAAATAGGTTTCGCATTATAATTAAAGTGAAAGTTAATTTTTGAAACTTTCTCCTGCGCTTAGTAATACAAAGAGAATTATTTAACTATTTGCTCAAGTTGTAGAAGATAATGAGTAATTGTCGTAATTCCTAATATTAGAAATGATTTTTGAAAGAGACATGTGATGTGGTAAGATGTGTGTCGTGATGAGAGAAATGTCGAGGCGTACAAGACGTGAAAAATGAGTGGTAGAATGGGGAAATGATTGGGGGATAATAATGGGTGGAATAGAGACTAAAGATGCGTGTATGTACTTGGGATGATGGCTCGGGACTGTGTGGGACAAGTTGGAATTATGAATAAAGAGGTCACCGTCGCTACGATAGCAGTGACAGTGAGTAAGGCTGTTACACGGTGTTGGGCTGAACCATTTGGTGATTCCATTCTGTGTTTCGCGTCTGGAAGGATAAAAAGGGCGGGGGATTGGAAAAATGAAGCTGAAGGAGTAGATTTGAGTTTTGAGTAGACTGAGGCTGAAGAATCTGTTGATGCTGTGTGGAAATGGAAAGTTTGACAGAAGGTAGAGTTGGAAGTTTTGATAAACGTCCAATGCTATGTTCTACATGCGCGAATGGAGTGGGGGAATATTATACAGGGGAATTGTGCACTTATGCCCGAGTGCTCGATTTAAATACAGAGCAGTGGTTGCATTTCCATCCATTTACATACGTCATATCCTTGGGAAGCAGAGAATTCTCCAAGCAAACCTCCGCCTTCCCTTCCAACAGCGTCGATCGCTATCGCGTATTATTTTTACTTGCTTCAAACAAAAACTAATATTAATTCCGCTCAAATCTATCGCATGGCATAGAAAGTTGGTGGAGTTGAGGCGTTGACATCCGTGCATAGCACACACGTTTCCTTCCATTCCAAGATTCTGTGGTGGTGCAAGTGAATTAGTCCAAGGTTGCCGGAGATTTGGGTGGGTGAGTTGGAGGAGTGACCGGTGCTGAAGATGCTGGAGAGAGTGCATCCGTTCACTTGACACTCTTGACTCACGTGTCAGTGGATGATTAAAGTGACGAGGCTGGTTTCCCACACACGGCATTATCCCTTTTAATCACCCCTCTCATTTGGGATTACAGTCAACTCGAGCTACACGTGCTCATAATCTTTGTTAATGCATTACTCGAGGCATAATGGAAAATAATGAGGACGAGTTATTGATTTTCTCCCGACTCCGTTCGCCATCAACGAAGGAAGCCACGCTGTCCTCTTCATTATCTTTTTGTCGCATCTCCGATTCCTCAATCATTACATCATTACGTCAACGGAGCCATTTGCATAAGGGATTAGACACGGAGGCTCTGCTTCCACTTGTTTCGCTCCTTCAGCATATTAATATTCCATCAGCGTCCCACCACCAACTTCTCCAAAGCCATCCGGAGCAGGTGGCCTCAACGCTCCGCCTCATCACATGCATCTCGTGTATTTGTTGGCCGACAGTGTTGTTTTAAATCTTGATTACTTCCCATCCACTCTCCGATCAATGAGAGCCCACACCGCATAGCATTAGCAGGGGCAGTGGTGGCTCCCTTTGATTTGCAATTGTTTTCCATGAATTCGCATGAGTTGGGTGCATTTGCACACTTTGCACACGAGTCATGAATGAATGCTGGGAAATAATTGGACAAGGAAGAGCATTTTGCGGCTGAATGAAATGGCGAAATGGACAGGGAATTAAAAGGGAGTTATGGCGGGGGAGTGGAAGTGGCTCGTGCTAAAGACAGGACAGACAAAAGCCGGTGGGGACGGTGGCGGATTCCCCGTGGCGGAATCGATACGCGGGGTTTATTTAAGCCCGCGTGATTGCGTCACATTTGGTCGGTGTGGGTTGTGGGCTCAAGTCCCACTGTCTCGCTTTATTATTTACGCGATATTATTCCGAGTACATTCATGTGACACGCTTACACGACCATGAGCCCGACAGCACAAATGCCACTTATTCACAACTAACTCGATTACTTTCCATTTGCTCCATTTTTAATAAGGATTAAAGGACAAATGAGCCAAATGGTGAAAATTACACGCGGTCTGCATCCTGCCATGCGAACGCGGAAAATAAACTTATGGTCGCTCCTAATTCAATTTACACTGCCGACGTGACTAATTTACTTAGCCTCACAATCCACTCCGGACAAAGTCATAGCTCAGATAATGCTCCAGTGTGGTAATCAAGTCACTGCTCCGCAAACTTTCCCTCCACACAACAGCAACAGCCACGCACGTGTCTACCTTAAGCTTCCCATACACACCACACACGGACGAGCCAAGTTTGTCCCCAAGGAACCAAAAGCGTCTTCAGCCCGCACTTGGCCATTTGCATAAGCGAACTCCCCAAGGGATTCCTTCCTCT
The DNA here is from genome assembly GCA_036851915.1 of Ptenothrix huangshanensis. NCBI lineage: Eukaryota > Metazoa > Arthropoda > Collembola > Symphypleona > Dicyrtomidae > Ptenothrix > Ptenothrix huangshanensis. Next base: position 6,128 of record JAAXYX010001696.1, on the reverse strand, counting down.
TTTCCAACAACCAAATCCAATTGATGTTCATGCGGAAAGTTGATGAAGCGCACGTGAAAGAAAGGGAATGTGAGGTGCATGAAAGGAAATGCGGTTTGGGACTAAACGAGATTAGGCGGGTGGGGCAGGGGGAGGGGGACTGGGCTCAGTCACCAGGGCCGTGTGGTCAGTTGTGCGGACAAGGAAGGGCAGGGCGTGACGGGCGGTAAGTTGCTTTGAATCACTTTGTATTGAGCTTTCTATCAACTTGTTTTCTTTGTCTTGTCTAGTACTTCGCAATCACTCAACTGGTCCTGATTCTTCCACAGGCTGCCAATTCCTTCGGAGAAAGTACGCTCTTCTTTTTACTCTTTTCTCTCCATCTTTAGAATCTCAAGGTGTGCTTGAGTTCTTCGCCACAGCATCCACACACATCCACACTCACTCGCTCATTCCTTATTTACACATGACACACGTAGACACTCGGAGTGGGCTCGCTTTCACATCTCGAGCACTCCCGCCTTTCCTCTCGCTCTTCATACTTGGTGTCTACACGTCGTCACCTCCACTCAACCACTCAACTCTCGCGCCCTTCGCATCACAACTCCATTCCCTCACTCACTCCTCACTCGTCTCTGTCGCCGTGGACAGACAAGAATGCATCGCTGAGTTCTCCTCCCACGAGTGTCCCACAGCCCTTCTACTCCAAATCCCATCTCCTCAACTTCATTCTTCCATGCTCTCTTCCCGCCATCCCTTATTTACTCCACAAAATCCCGTTGATTTGTCTGCCTCGGCGAGTGTGCTGTTGAGCCGTCATTTGGGATGATGAGGTGGCAGGAGCATTTCCACGAGGATTTCCTCGGCTGTGCTGGTTGTGTCGTGGAAATCTCCAATCAGTAGCTCCTTCCTTGTTTCCCTCACTTCCTTGTCAATAGTCACTTGTGAGGAGAGAGCGTAAGCTGTGCAAATCCTCCATGCGTGGCCTGGCTTGGGGAAGGGAAGGTGTAGCGGAATGTAAAGAGCTTAGCACGGCTCAGGTTCGCGCTCGCTCTTCCTCTGGCCACCTGCTCTTCCATCCTTCGAGGGACTCGGAATTTGGAGCTGCTGGAGTTGTTGTGACGAGTGCCGAGTGTTGGGACGGAGTTGTTACTGGCCGTGAGACTGAATCTGGAAATGACAATCGAGTGGAAAGGTCTGGTGACGAAATGGAGACGATGTGCGGAAGTGGTTGGAAGTGGTGCCAGGCTTTGACGTAAGGACTTGTGTGAGAGAACTTGTGCTTTTATCTACTCGACTCCTCGTTGCACTTGCAACTGGAGACGTTAACAGCGACTTCTCCAGCATCTTACACCACCATCCGCAGTCGCTCGTGCCACGGATGGGACAGAAACACGCTCTCCTTTGTCATCGCACCAGAGCAGCTGAGCAGTCCTTCCTTTGGAATTACAAGCAAATAAATTTAGCGACATAAAATCTTGGCTTTTAGTTTGTCCATGTGTCGCGTGAGTACTTCCAAACTGGTTTTAAATTGATTTTTACTCCCTCCGATCGCCTCCCATCCCAAGCTCTCCTCCTTCCCTCCGCTCCGACATCTCTTTCCACAGCTGGATCTTCAGACGACTTTCTGCTCCACAAACATGTTGATTACGAGTCCCGAGAAATGGATGCTTGACAAATCCTGGAAATCTCATCATCTCCAATTTTATTCTCTTCCTCCAGCTCCTCATTCCCTCAATTATTTAAGCCTTCACTCCGAGCCATCGAAATCATTTCATGGCCCAAGTGCTCTCTCATTGTCAGGGGAGTGCGACGGAGTGGCAGGGAATGGGAGCAGCATGCGATGGCCATTTTAATGGCATTACACTTGCATTAGCCTAGAAGAAGACGCTGCCTTGAGTTGACTGGGACGAGGGAGAAGAGTTGAACTGAAATCGCAGTGGAAGAGGCAGAGAAGTTGAAATGAGTGCACCTGGGCACGGAGAGAGAAGCTGGTGCGGATGGACGGGAGACAAAAGGCTGTTGACAGAGGCTTGGATGCCCCATCTGTGCGATTGGAATTGATACTTGGACTTGACGTGGATGGACGGACGGAAGGTGTTCGTGGGCAGCTCTCGTCTCTGTCTCCCTTCCAACAATTGCGCAAACCTCACGACATTTTCGCACTTGTTCCTCGCCAAGGATTTGCCGTTAAATCGATACATACTCGTGGCAGTACTTGCGAGTACTCACACAAACCACCCATGTATGAGCAAGAAATACGAGATCCGCACTACAATCCACTTTACCTCACCTTCTCTCTGTCCTATCGCGTATCAAAGGCCAAAGACTTCTCCTCACTCCGAACCTCCACAGCACTTGCTCTTCTCAGCCAGACAATTACAATAAATACCGAATCCAAGAGCAGATTTCCAGCCCAGCATCGCTCCCATTTCTTCTCCCTCCTGCATCATAAATTAATGCAGTGGCCACGCTTCCTTTCCTCAAAGGCGGAGGAAATGGCCAAGGAAGCGGTTGTGGACAAGTGGAGGGATCACTGGATTTCCTGGGCCTTGATTTGAGGAGTGAAGGAGGATCGGTGTGCATGAGGAAGGACTAAGGAAGGTGACAGAAAGGAGCAAGTATTGATTGGGAGTGAAAGTGAGTGGAAGGAGCTCGTCATGCATCTCGCCTAATCATGTGGGGAAAGCGCGCTAATGCGAGTTCCATTTGGCTCTGTGCTGGGAGTGCGACAGGAGCCCGCCACGCACGGACAGTCCTCGGCAGCCTAATGGCCCACAACAATCAAAATGCACTGAGCTGCGTCCGCCTAAGCAGCCGTTGACATGGAAGAGAATCACGAGGGAGCAGCGGACGAGTCAAGACGGACAAGTGTGATGAGAATTGAGTGCTCCTTCCAAGTGTGACTTTGTGTCGTGCGTAAATGTGCCTTGGCAGGTTTTGATTTGTGAGTGTGTTGCGGTCGCAGCATGAGGTCCACTCAGCCTACGCCAGAACCACGAAGAGGAGCGGATGACTGAAGAAGCGGAGAAGTGCCTCCACATCTCGGCCCCGAATAAATCACTCTGACAAATAGCATTTCCAATTATCCCCACATGTGTGTTAATGTTGTCTTACTCGTGTCCTACAAGCCTCTTCCACCTCCAAACACCAACACCACCACATGACGCACTCACACGGAAGCACAGGATGCCTTCGCTACCACTGCACTCCAACGGAAAGTAATCTCTCGCTAAACAGGCAATGAAGACAAACTCTATGAGGTCGTAGTTTATTGCCCGGAGAAAGTCACCGTACATGGATTAGCCCGAGACAATGCATCTTCCCAGCGCTACATCCCCCACTCCTTCCAACTCCCACCGTTAATCTTCCCTTCACCCAGCAACCGCTCCGCTTCCAGCCACTCCGCACCCCTCCACAACCCATTAGATAATTAAATTCAATTAAATTATTTCCGATGGATCCTGTTCCCAGGTGCCACTGCACACTCCAACCAACCACCAAATCACGCCCGTCCTTCCTCACGCTTCTTACTCCAACTCACTTGAGCATTAGTCCTCATCCAGGTGCACCCTCGCTATTACTTCCATCTCCGTCCATTCCCTCTCCAACTTCTGCACTTGAATCAAACCACTTTCCCACACAATCCTCATTCCTGGTCCTCATGCAGTTGTTTCGAGGAATCAATTCCATCCATGACTTCACTTGCGTCCTTTCGTCCAATGTTTGGCGGTGGGAAGGCAGGTGTTGGCACGAGACCCGCAACAACATCATCATTCCAAAAGAGCACATGCTTTCACGTCTCCGCATCCTTTCCCAGCACAGCCACACTCACTGCAGCCGTCACCTCCAACAACGGCGTCTTCACTGGAAATCAATAGCCAATGAATCATCCCGTCGATCGTCGTCCACACGGAACCAACGCTCACTTCCCTGTAAATGCTACGAGGGGAAGATGAAAGAGCGAGGATTGGAGGGACAAAGCAGTGGACGCATTCCGCTCGCAGAGACTGGACCTAATCGAGGATCTGTTGAATGGGAAATGTAAGCGTGTGAGACGAGGCATCCAGAGCGAACCAAAGTTGCGTTTTGAAATCGCTCCGCACTTTCCTCCTTGGATATGATAAATTATGATTTGTGGACATGGAGCCAGCGAGAGTGCGATGTCACGTAGTGGTGGCCATCAAGTAAGAGTCAGCGATACTTGGACTGCTGAGGTTGTTGCGGGAGTGAGTGAGGAGAAGAATTGAGTGGGAAATCAGATAAGTTGTTTTTCTCGGAATGTGGAGAGGGAGTAAAAAGTGAAGGAAGGAGAGCGAGGGACGTGATGGGGATGATAAGGGTGTAAGTTGCGGTGAGGAGACGCGGGAAGTATTCACTGGGGATCCGTTCGTATCTCTTGTGCACTTGGAAGTGCAGGGAGTGGAGTGGAGGATGGCAAGTGTGGACTGTGGATGCGGGTGGACTGAGGTCAGATGGACGGGTACTTAATAAATGCTCTTGACTTGATTCCAGAAGCCTCTGTGTCTGTCTTGGCAATCGTTTTTGCGCTCTTCTTCTTCACGGCTGGATTCATGGTTTTCCGCGGGGCGGACGAGGTAATTCCATATTGACTTTTCTTTCTTTTCTCTCGCTTCCTCCTTGCACTGTGATCCCACCTTCGCAGCTTCTCCTTTCACTCTGTCCATCTCCCAACATCAATTCCAACCCGTCACACTTACGATAAGGCCAAGTGCCGTCGCAGAGCCAATCCATTTCCCAGCTTTCCCACTTTGTCTCCCCTTGGCCTAGTCAGGTAAGCTCTCTCCGGCCATTACCTCTCGCACACGTTCCTCCAATAACCCCTGGCCATCAGCCCAAGAAAAGTGTGATGAGAATGTGAGCCTGGACCAGCATTCATTCCCTCACGCCACTTCCAACGACCCTACCAGGTGCAATGTGTCAACCACTGCGTCAGACTCGCTTTGTCCCCTTCTCATTCGCAAGGACGGTGGACGTCCTGGCGAACCTGAGTCCTTCTCACATACGCAAGAGTCATGTGGGTGGTAAGTTCGGGAGCACTTGATGCGGGAGCTACACCATGTCATAGGCTGGGAGGTTTTGCAGTTGTAGTGCGACATGAGTGGAGTGCATGGGAATGTAAGTAATTAGCGAGTGGTGAGTTGGCGGAGACAGGAGAGTGAGTGGACAGAAGCAATGCTGAGCTGTCACTCCGGCCGTTCCTCCTCCATCCAAATCTTCGCCATTAAGTCTCTTTCCCAGTCGCCGTTTTCCCCACCAAGTGCAAAACTTTGGCTTCACTTTGGCGTGATTTGAGTGAGGAGCCTGAGATGTGGACAGCCGTGGAGTGCCGTGTATTCAAGTGCACAAACCGAGACTTTTGGGTTGCTTGCACTCCCGCGATTCCCGCTCGATACTCACGCACACAGTGACGGCGTTGGAGTGCTTTGTTGCAGTTGCTTCTGAGGCTGACACGAGGACATGAAGATCGGAATAGACTGCAATTACAGTCCATTCTCTGATCTTGGCACCGTCTGACGTTCCCTTCCTTCGCCCATCCACTCGCTCCAATAAACCATCGCCCACTCCGCCCCACTTCTCCAACAATCCAACAACAACTAACCACCACTACACGCACTTCCACTTCCCTTCGCATCGCATTCCTCCTTCACAACCGAGCAATCCCATCCCAAACTTTTCCACTTATTTCCCTTCTTTCTCTTCTCCTCCGCATTTTTATCCTCCTCCTCCCCTCCCTCGCTTCCACTCCATTCTTTCCTCTCACTCACTCTCCTCCACTCTCCCTCGTCTCTTCCACCATCCGAGCTGGAGGAGTTGGGAGGACCGAGAGCACAAGCCAAGTCGATCCTTTCCCTTGTTAGTACGACGCGGCCACAGAGAAATCCGCTCTGGAATCGCCCGCCTTTCCTTCACCCAAACAATAAGGACGGAAAGGCTTGGTGGGTGGGAGACGAGCTTCACCCCCCCTGTGCTGACCACGGAGGTTCATCCAGTTCCTACTTCCTCCATCCTTCGCTCTGCTCTGCGTCCAATCAGTTGATGAAGCTGAAGAGTCTTTGGTGCACTCATGGAAGGAGGGGAAGGGGAAAGGATTGATTTTTGTGAGACAATAATTAGTGAGTAAGTGG
>JAAXYX010001695.1:0-21210 GCA_036851915.1 Ptenothrix huangshanensis | reverse complement strand
ACAATACTACAATATTGTACATTTTCAAAGTAATATTTACAAAACTACAAAACTACAACCTATTTACAGCAACTGGGGTTTACCTCTATTATGATCTTAGTAAAATAAAAGAATAAATTCATTGTTTACGCTGCAAATACTACAAAAAACTTACAGAATGCATATCTTTAACTCGAAACAATGATGCAGTTGGGCCAGCTAGAGAACTTAAAAAACTGCAATGTACTAAATTGGCAGCTCGAATTTCCGTGCACGCTAAATGTTTAATATTTGCTAAGTCCATTTTTTTACGGCAGTAATCGAACATATGAATCATTTCATGTGCCAATACTCCTGTAATCTGGCTAGTGCTTGTTGCTGTGTTCTGACAAACGACAACCTGGAAAAATAAACATTGAAAACATTATAAGCAAGTAAAATGTACCACGTTCATTCTAAACTACAACTTTAATCAAACTGATGTTAACAAAACAATCTATCAAGCATGTTGTTTCTTTCTTTGGAATTCCCATTCCCGCATCACTTGTTAAAGATGCCAAATTATCAACTTCAGCGTCTTTATACGACGACGAGAAGAATCAGACTTTATCCGGATATAATGATCAGTAGTTTCTACCACCTTGCAAAATATCAAAAAATGTTCTAATATTTAATTGATAAAAAATATTACAAGGGGTTCATGTAAATGTTATTGGAGGATCCCGCCAAAATTGGACGGATTTTCCGATAAAACACTATACGGACTTTGCTTTCACATTTTTTAAGCAACCAAAACCATGGTCAGCATCCGCAACTAGACATTCCGTTCGATTTGGCTGTGATAATGGGTAAACGGCTAGTTTTCTCTGGATCTAATTACCACTAAGGTAGCAGTGTAACTTTTCAACTAACTTGAATTTTCATACACTAAAGTAGTTAATTCAAAATTTTACTTTAAGGTACCTGATTTAAAAACGGATCATATCCTCCAGTGACAGATATATCACAGACCTCACACGAAATATGCCGGCGCATGTCAATTTCGCTAAAATACAGAAAAATACAAATTGAACAAACACGTTGAAGTTCTCATAAATACGTATGCCGTGAACTATATATTTTAGGAGTGTAAAGTACCTAATTACTTCAAACGTGGAATAATTCTTACCATCCTGAAGATTTTAGAGCACCCATCATTAATTTTACAAGGGGACCTGAGTATCAATAATAGTCATCTGGATTAATTTTTGAACGCAGACAAAAAATAAACATAAACTGAATGCAAGCATAATATGAAGTAGGAAAATATAAATTGTATCTTACAACTTATCATAACTGTCAACTATGGTGTTATCAAATTTAAGGTTTCTGTAATTTATGTCCATTCTATTAATATTTAAAAGATTACCTACTATGAGCATACTAATGGTAGCATAAAGTATCAATGCTTGAGCCTTACTTTCCATAACCACCTTGTAAACATTACGTTCACATTTCATTTTGTCCATTGGTGCTCTTCCTTCTCCTCTCAATAGTACACCCCACAACCCCGGACTAACCTTGTCTCCTCCTCGTTCTGGATAAAGTGATCTAGCTTTCTCGGTGCGAACTGCATCTAAAAATTCTTTACTAAATTTCTCTTCGTTCTTTACTTCATTCTTGGCATTCCGGGCAATTGTTTCCTCTGCACTTTCCTCATTCGTTTTTTTCGTCGACATTGCACTTAAAACGGAAAACAGAATTACACAAAAACTTTCACTAACAAGAAAAATTGCATTTACATAGATGTTAGAGTGAAGAAAACTTCGTTACCGGCAACTTCATGCTACGCCGAATGCTACTCTTATATCTTATACAAACGTATGACTCCTTTTGTATGTTACGTCGAATGTTTTTTTATACCTAATACAATACACCACTTCAACTTTAAGAAATACATCAGTAAAGAAAGATGCATTTTTTAAAGTTGAGTAACAAGTCTACAAATGATAAGAAAAGAGCGAAATTACGCAAGCAAATAGTTGCAATAATCATATTCAGTATATTTGGCTCCCGTAAGACTCCGCTCGTAATCAATGCTGTTATTATTGAAGAAAAGAGAATAAAAATTAAGGAATAAACGTAGCAAGGCATTGAACATGCCGGTAATTATCATTTATTACTTTGCTAATAAAAAATTATGATGTAGGTATTTAGCAATTATTAATAATGATTGATGATACATACGGAAGAATGAAAGCAGAATTCAATAGCTGAAGCCGCTGCACTTTCACACATACAAAAAAAGCCGTACTGACGTTAATTGACTTTGAACAAAACTAACTGACTGAACTAACGAGCTTCAACAACAACCCAGACTATCTCAATAATTTAGTTGCTTCAGTATACTCAATAATACGCATCTATAAATTATAATTGATAATTATATAAACAAATGTGCTTTAACTTACGGATGAAAAAAATGCTCTTCGGTAAGGTTTTCCTATATCTTTTTTAAATAAAAACAATTAATCTCCCTACAAAATTTTGGTACGGATCCAGAATACATCAATCCACACATCCGCTATCCACAATCCACAAATCCACAATCCACAGCCACAGCACAGGTTGCACCAGAAAATTCAAATTTCCATCAAATACATCAGCCAAGTGCATCGGTCTATAGCATCAGTATCAATGCATCTTCCTAACGCACAATGATTTCCAAACAATTTTCAGTGAATCATGTTTTGTTTCATTGCTGTGAACCCCATTTTGCAACGTTTATACCTAATTTATGTTTTGCATCAATCGGATTTATCATTTATCTTGCATACGTTACATTGCCAAACGACGTAAATTACCCGGTGAAATCGATTGACCATGATGTCCTCACTGAAATTCAGTTAAACATCTTGTTCCGGTTTTCCGGATCGTTTTTTAAGCACTGTCAATGCAAGAATGGAGGAAAATCTTATTTGCCATCCTGGAAACAACAAAATGAAGATGAAGCGCATACTTAAGCAATTTATAATTACAGACATCAATGATTAAATCAGTAAGAAAATTAATCATAGGTTTCTTCAATTCAATTTTCAAAAATTATATAACGTACCCTTCGTAGAAAAAATAGTATCGTCGTTTAAGAAGCAAAGTGGGGCATATCCAGTTCTGAATAATGGAAAAGCGCCCACCTATCGAGGGCGAAGAGTCATTCTGTCCTAAGTCCAATTACCTGTGAAAAGCATCCCGCCGTAAGTCCAGCGAAGACTTAAAGGCACTTTGTCGCAATTCCACGGGTAGCGTAAGACAGCAACGCGTTACGCTACTAGCAGCATTGGCGCTATGCGGTTGGACTTGCGACAAAGTGCTTTCATGTCTTACTATTATGTATTAGCTGGACTTACGACGCGATGCTTTTAAGTTGGAATTGGACTTGAGACAGAATGACTCTTCGCCATCGCTATGCCCCACTTTGCTTCTTAAACGACGGTATGTACCTTCATACTACATATACAGTGCTATCATAATTATATAGCTGTATGTAATTACAGAGATTGAGGTATCCATAGACTAGAATCACTAGAATACCTTTTCCCTTTTTTTGTGTCAACAAAAATTTGCATCTTAATGTGTAAAGAGATGTAAGATGCTTATAAGATGTCTTTTGAGCGTAATTTAGATGTCTAGTAGGTGTATAACGGATGTTTATTTTATAGCGTTTAGATGATGAATCCGTGATAAAGATTTGGGGTCTAAGATGAGTTTTTTTTCAGTTTTAAGACCATTTGCTCTGACAGTGTACGTATGTGAACTATTATTTGCCTAATTCATGATTGATTTGGTAGTTGGTAGCCTTTTCTGTTTTAAGGAGGACATGAAGGAGACTCTGTCCTCTGGACGTCTGGACTCCAGCAGAGGACTATAAAAAACCGTTTTCATTTTACAAGCGCGCTTCATTTACACCTTGAATAGCTTTCTTCTGACCGCGACGGATTCGAAATGGTGGTACGTATGCTCTTAAACTTTTGCTAGTGTCAGTTGCTTCTGCAGCCTTCTGTATGCTCTCCAAATTCTATTGTTAAATATTTTAGAATTCGTAACTCTGTGGATAGTGACACGTAACACTTGCAAGCGACATAACTATAATTATTATTCTTAAGTGTTTCGTAAGAAGAACAACAAACAACGATCATTGGAACTTTAGCAACTTGAACTTCGGTTGTCGTTCGCGTCATAGCATCTACAACCTTATATAGTACGTACGTTGTTTCACGTTGTTACTACTTGCTTGAGGACGGAGGATAAATGGCAGAATTTGACAATTTATTTCAAGAATTTCCAGCGTTGGTGTGCTGCAGTTTGCAGCGATTACGAAATGGTCCTCACTGCCGTCGGCTGGGATTTTGAAACATTCAAGGAAACGTTTGCTAATTGTCGCACCGTTTTGTTTCATCATTTGTGAGTAGTTCAGAAGGGACAAATAATGGATTGAAGGATAAAGGATATGAGACTCTGTAATTATACAATAATTCTCTACAATTTTATCGTGGATAATTTATTTAAGGCTACCAAAGTGTTGTTCTGTCTCGAAATAATGTTTTTGTTAGTGTGAAGATGTTAAAAATAGTTCCTTTTTGAATACCTCAAAATGCCAAAATAATGTTTCGTAACATTTCGGTTTGGGGGGATTCATTTGAGGCATTTGTTGCTTACGAATTTTTTGAATTTATATTTTTACTAGAACGCGATAAATTGTTGAAAGTGGAGGAACAGGGTTTAGTTTTTAGTTTCAAAACTGCAACTTATTAAGCATTAAGTTATTGATTTCGCTGTTCAGAAAAGCTAAAATTTTGCAATTTGGGTTTCAAGCTGCTAAAAAGAAGTTTTTCAGTCTTGAATGCTCGGTACTGAATGTTTGATGTTGAAATTCGATTGATAGTATCGGATTGGTGATCGAGTAATAATTAAGCACGGAAGCCTAATATAATTGATGATTAAAATGGGTTTTTCAGCGCATTCGGGGAGGGTAAGGGTATGGATGAGCAGTATCAACGAATAACCAGAATTCTAATTCAGACAGCAAAGGATTTTTGGTTATTGTATCCCATGAATAAACTTATGAAACATGTTAAGGACAATGCATTCATGGACTCTCCGGTTTCCAACTCAAGATTGAAAGTCAACGGTTGGCGGCTTCTATCTGACCTATTTCATATTCGACACTGCCACAACGCAGAAGACCCGGAAGAAAGTACTTATCGACCCCCAAGATTTCCTTGCATTTTACTACTTCAAAAAACGCCTTGCCGAAAGCCCAATTTCTGACTCTGTCAAGGTGCAAATTATCTACATGTTATTTCAACTCAGTTCTTCCGATGCTTTCGAAATCTGTCGCGAATCCCGGAAGGTACCTACTTGTGTTATCGATACTGATTATTACAAATGAGTGTTATTAGAATCAAGTTATATGAAGTTTCTAACTAAAGGTTTATAGTCGTAGCCTGAACTTTATTCCAGACAACGCGTCTGGTATGCATTTCCTGATTTGGGTTTAGTTTTTGCTTGTTTTAAATTTAGTGTCAATGTGTTTGATTTTTATAATTCTTAAAACTAAGTGTGAAATCAATCCCGAAATTCGGCACTACCGCAACATCATCGAAAGCAACGTGTCCAAAATGATTCACGTGGTTAAAGACTCCTCGCAGAATAATTTTGTGCTTCCGTTCCGTTCTGGTGAAGTGAGCGACAAGGTGGAGAAAATCGAGCAACATCGAAAGCCCAAATCAAGCAAATGCCTATGTTCGGCTTTACCTGAATGTAAGTTTATTTTTAAAGTAATTTAGAGCTTATTTTTTATTCTAGTTTCAATGAGAGTTTTGGGAATTGGTTTCCATGGCCCATTTAAGTACATATAAAAATCGTAGATGGTCCGCTTTGATACCATTTTTGAACCATATTTCGGATCGACTTGTTGTTTTTTTGTCTTGTAGTAAGTTATGCGGCCTTTAAAAGGCGATTCAACCTGAGGTACTGAGACCCTTAAAAGTATTAATTACAAAATTCGAGACACAACCAAGTGACAAATTTTGATGCTTTTCCAGCTTTTTCTAAGTTTGACTACGAATTGTAGAAACCTGTAATGCCGTACCTAGCTAAGCTAAATCAAATTATATGCAGAATTTATGAGGAATTTAATGGTTTATTTTGATTTTCACGAAAATGTGTACTTTAGAAATGCTATCCAAGCACGCAAAGATAGATTGAGTTTAGATCTCGGAGAATGTTGACGATTGCAGTCATTCGTCAATCAAACAAATAAACAAAGAGCGTGAAATTATTTGTTTGATGGCGGTAACTTTTTTTGTTTAAAAAATATATTTTTTGAGTTTGAAAGATGCAATAATGCAATAATTCAACGAGACAGTCTTGTTGTTGTTACCTCTTCTCTTGAGATCTAATCAATGGAAAACGTGAAGGGAGTGATTTGGGATTAGGAAGTGGAGAAGTGGGAACGGGAACGTAGAAGTGAATTTGAATTTCGGATCGATCCGTTTTCTGCGTTTTCTCTTCCACATGTAATTGACAAATCGTTTACCGCTATTACCGCATCACCGTTAGTGGTTATACATTCACTAAATTCCGGAGCTCTCAGATAGTGTAATTATTGCATCCTATCAAACCCTGTGACGTGCTAGAAAAACCTCACAAAAACAGGGTATCAGCCGGTGATTTGCAATGTAAGTCTATGGTATAGTAGGATAATTCTCAATTTTTTCTCTTCTCTAGGTTTTAGGGTGCACAATTCTAGCAAGTCAAATAAAAAGAACAAATTTTCATCACATCCGATTTTAAAATATACCTCAACTACCCAATAAAAATTAGTAAGTTATTTTTTACACCAAAAGCTCATTAAACTAGGTTCTTGTTACATACAAAATGTGCAATTTCCGCAGAAAAAGCTCGACGGGTTCGACACAAAATTCCAGTTCGGCTAACAGAAAGAAAAAGCAGCTTAGAGATAGTTCGAGTTACGGAGGTTCGGATTATAGAAAGTCAAATACATGCGAACCTAGGACTTCCTGCACGAGCGGACAAAAGCATTCGACTTAGGGAAAGATTCGGTGAATCAAGTGCTTCGTTCGGGCACCTTGAACTTCTTGGACACGACCACATTGCACCTGCCTAATTGTAATCTTGGAGCATTTACCCATTAACTTGTAAGAATTAGTAACGAAACTAACCAAATTACAGTCACAGGAATTCACAGGATAGACGTAACGTACACAGTCAGAAGAAATAATCTTAAAAATAAAACAACAGCATCTAAAAGTCTACGTTTTAAATATGGATTCGTCATCTAAAGCGTATCCATACATCTATAATAATACATCTAGGATTGGCTAAATTCCCGATCTTGATTTTTTATGCCAAGGGCATAAAAATAAATTCCCTCCCGCCGTATTTTCCCAAAATGCCGGGAATTTTCCCCTAAAAATAAATTCCCCGTAAATTCCCAAAATTCCCGAGTAAATTCCCACAATTTCCAAATAGATTCCCAAAATTTCCAAGTAGATTCCCGAATTTTCCAAGATTGCCAAAACTCACAAAATTATCAAACTCACAAAGTTCCTAAAACTCCCAAATAAATTCCCAATTTTCCCTCTTTTTGTCCAAACTTTTCAAAAGTTCGAAGTAAATTCCCGGCATTTTTGGAATTTTCCCAATTTGTTTTTGCCCAAAATTCCCTCAAAAGTAAATTCCCAAAATGCCGGGAATTTTCCCAATTTTTTTTGCCCAAAATTCCCAGGGAATTTATTTTGTGCCATCCCTAATACATCTACTACGCATCTAAATACTCAATACCGCCCAAAAAGACATCTGACGACAAAAAAATTTCATATCCGATGCCTTTTTGGTCGGAATCAAGACATTTTTTGTCTTCAGATGCCAGTTGTCTTTTTACGGTATTTAGATGCATAATAGATGTCTTATTATAGATGTATAGATGACGAATCCGTGATTAAGATTTTGACTTTGAGATGTCTTTTTTTCATTTTTAAGATTATTTGTTCTGACAGTGGTGTCATCTTATGGCTTCCGCTCCGCTTCCGTGATTCATTATCGGATCGAAATCGTCTATGTATTGTACCAGACTGCCTAATTCGTAATTACAGCTCAATTTCAACGCGTAAAAGATTTTCTCAATGGACACACTGAGTTATTCCAACGCATCGTTTTCTTTCTTGTCAATGACTCTGGCCCGGAAACTCTACAAGTGCAAGTACCAGTGGTGAGGGGAAGGAGTGGTTGAACCAGTAGTAACAAGTACCAATGAATATTGGTAAAAATGTATGTAGGTTAACACTATGATAAATTTTCACCAATTTCACGTTCATCGTGTTGCCATAAATTAGTGAAATTCTAAAAAAAATGAAATGGAAGCCATGTCAATTTTTTTCGTCCTGATTCCGCACAATTTCGTAGTTCAAAACTCTTATTGAGCCTAATAGAAATAGGCTTAATTGACAACTGCCACCTGCCTTGCCTTTTCCATAACCTACTGTAACAAAATAAGTACAAAAGTTCCAATAACCCTCAACGTCTTCGCAGTTTCAGTTAGACTATCCGAAAACTGTACTACATAAGACACTATCTTACCCACTATCAGTTATCGAGTTCACATGGACGGTATAACTAATCCAGCTCAAGATAAAACAGAAATTGCTCCGATTTCAAAGGAAAAAGTTAAAGAAACCAGTTCTCCAAAGAAATGGGCCATTGGTAGGAAGCAACGCTCTAAATGGAATAATGTCATCAAATCGTTTAGGGTCAGTTCCCTCAACAGGTATGGCTCGAATCCTCATGGCGACAAAAAACTGGTCTTTAAAGGATACTTCAGCTTGGTAATGATAATTTTTATTATTTAATAGGTAATATACTCATATAGCCACTAGCACTAATGTAATAGTAACGTTTCGGGTATAATTATATACTATGTTGAATATTCCTTTGTTTTTCGGGGTGGCAGTACCGTTATGCTCGGATTCTTGACAGGGTTATGCAGGGAATAAGCTTAGTTGCAGCAGTTTTGGCTGGTTCTTGCATTCCCCTGATGGCTCACAAAGTCGGACAGTTTTTAAACACTCTTATCATGCTGCAGGTCGTCAAATATAACCCAACATTATCGTTGAACAGCACGTCCTGTAACCGAGTCACTCCACTTGGGTAAGTAGTTCTAACTTTGTTTCCATCCATGTAACTAGATATGAATCTTGGCATGACTTCTAAAATTGCAACAATGTAGAGTAAATTTCAGATTCCAATTCTGTTCTTTACAAAGTTTTGTAGGTATTGCTTAAAGTTAATAAACAATTGTGTGTCTCCTGCAATTCTAGAAACTTTAGTTGGAAAACGTCCTCGGAAGTAACTAAGAGTACAATGAATACGTTCTTTGAATCACAGCTCACTGTTGCAGTGATCTACTTCCTCTTAAATACGACCCTTTTCGTCTTCTGGTACATTCCAGCCGAAAAACAAGTAAATTACGTAAAGTAAACCTTCCAAAGTCACTATCTGCAAGCACGTACATATTAAATTATCTTCCGTCAATTTTGTTTCTACCCTTATTCTCCTTATTAAACTATGCCAATGTTTTGGAATATAAGGGGTAATAATGATTATAATTTATTAATATATTTCAAAATTATTTGAATGCTTCATTTCAGGTAACCTGTTGGGCTAAAGAATATTTCAAAGGCCTGCTCAAGAAAGACTTGCGATGGTTCGACTATCACGGAGTTCATGACTACCCAACGGAAACAATTAAGTAAGTGTAGGAATTTCTTGAGCATTTCAAACTCAAACATTTCAATTCTTGGAACCCTTTCCATGGTTTAAAAAATATATAAAAATAATAAACCTTATATTGCGAGTTGAATTTTAATTTTAGGATTTTATTAGGCACTCCGATATATTTGATTACTTACAATGGCTTCATAATTGTGTAGGAACATTGACCGGATACGAAATGGGATTGGGGTGCAGATCCCCCTTGCAGTTACGCTCTTATCAACATTCGTCCAGTGCACAATCTGTATCATCTGGAAATGCTACTCCTCCTGGATATTTATTCTAAGCGCAGTTGTCATCATTCCAGTCTTGGCCTTGTTTCCCAATCTGATTGCAACTTTTGCTGCCAAAGAGATTGTAACTGGGGTGAGAGCGGTTGTTCCCCTCGTGACTTTCGCCGAGGAGGTGTTCAGAGTCATCCAAAACGTCATCATTTTCAACGGTCAGCATCGAGAGATTCAACGTTTCAAAAAGGAACAGAAATTCTCCCTTCAAAGTCATTTCTCAGAAACGCTTGCTATCAGCTCCCTTACGGGGCTCTTGTACTTACTCCTCAACATCTACCTTGCAATGATTTTCTGGCACGGCATCAAGTTAGTTTGGGAGTATAGAACTTGCGATCTCATCCAAGGCTTTCAAATTTTTGATGCCGAAGTTTTTTTTACAGTACGTCTTAATTAACTTAATTAATTTCTAAGAATTCAAAAAAGCTTTCACGAATGTTTTTGTCTATGCAATTCAGATGACGGATGTTGTGTATGACTCTTTTCTTAGATATTTCTTTGCGTTACCTTCGGCATGCTCAACTTTTCCTTTGTCCTCACTGTGCGAGAATCATGTGCCATTGCTGAGACCACGGGGGCCGCTGTTGCCTACATTATAGACGGGTAAGACGATGAAATTCCGTCTTTTTTACATGATATTTTCTAATTTTTGCCTATTTTTAAATTCGCTTATAACTTACAACGCGAATTGTTGTCTGTAGTTATGCATCGTATTAATTATATTATGATTGTATTGAAATCGAATGATGCCAGCAACTCAAGCGCATACCAGTTTAATAATCAAGGTCTATCTCCATCAAGGGTTAGTGGAAAGGTAGAATTTCAAGACGTTCGATTTACTTACCCTACAAGAAATAATGTTCTTGTGAGCTCTATCATTTTTATTCCCTATATTACCTTTGCTAACTGGCGTGGCGAGAATTCTATTTTTAGTTGTAGAAAGATAAGCTACTTATTCATTGACGTATAATATGTTTCGTTTTTATTCGAAACAGGTATTAAGCAATTTAAGTTTAATTGTCGAGCCTGGATGGAAAGCGGGATTTGTCGGCCCTCCTGGATCAGGATTATCCACCATTTTCAAACTAGTGTTAAAAAATTATTTACCAGACAGTGGTTTTGTATGTTGTCGTCTAATCCATGATTCACAGCAGCGTATTCAGGATCAAAACTAAACACGCCAACTAAAACAACGTCTTCATCGAATCGTACGTAGTTTACAACTTCCTTTTCCATACTCGTCATGTTAAGATGAAATCAGCAATTTTCTTGTTCTCTTGAAGATTACTTTCGTATCTTCTCTTGTCTACATATCTGTGCAGTTATTAGCCTAAAATGTCCTGAATACGCTGCTGAAAATCAATCAACCGTCAATATTACTCTTATTAATTGATATTAATAGCCTGGGCTTTAACTTTTGTACCTTCGAAAATTATTAACATTTGAAATTTTCAATTGTTTGTTGCAAATCATTTTTGATGAGCAGTTTACCAGCCCAAGATCAACTTGCTTGGTTTATTGCATTTAAAAAAAAATAAACTGGCTGATTGTACGCTTTCAGATTAAACTGGACGATACTGACATACGGACAATGAACTACAGCTGGTACTTGGGTCAGATTGGGTACATTACTCACGACCCCATGTTATTCAATGAGTCCATAGAGGAAAATGTTCGTAAAGGAAACCCAGAAGCAACTCAAACCGAGATTGAACAAGCGTGTGAGTTAGCGGAAGCGCATGATGCAATCCTTGAACTAACGGACGTTAGTAGATCAATTTTCCAGCTTCCTTAATATTATGAAGCATTATGAAAGCCTTTTAGTTAAATAATAGAATATCTTGCGTAAGTGTTACTGCTAGGCACAACTGTGAAATAAATACTTTTTACAACTGCTAATAAGTGTACTTTTTGTTACTGCTAAAAAGCAGAAATTAACTGCCGAATGAAAAATATTTACAGCCAAAAAAAAAAGTAGCAATGAATTCTTAGGTAAAAGACAGCTACTGCGTATGAATGAATCGACATCAAAATGAATCAAGTTATCACCTTATGAGTTGAACTGTTCAATATGAAAAAAATAACTAAAATGAACCTTATGAATGCATTATAGGGATATGGCACGTGTGTGGGTAATGGTGGTGAAGTAATTTCAGGCAAGCTCCGACTCCAAATTGCTTTGGCTAGAGCACTGATTCGAAATCCCACGATTCTACTCCTCGATGAACCAACAGCTAATTTGGATTTGCAAAGTGCACTCAGTCTTCAACTAATACTGGACAAAGTCTCAGCCAACAGAACAACTCTAGTTATTCCAAATCGTCTGACGACGCTCGTCAATGCAAACATCATTTTTGTCCTAACGAAGGGATCTGTAATTTGAAGAAAACACTTTTGTACTATATATTCTACGTAGCTTCTATATTTGATACTTACCTACCTATGCATTTTTGGAAAAACAAAACTGAGTTATTATCAATAACTCGATTTTTTACTATTGCAAACGAAAGATAATGGAACAAGGGACGTATGCGGAACTACTACGCAAGAAGGGGATATTTCAACAAATGGTGAGTAAAATGGAGATGACGGGAAGGCGAAGTAGGAAATGGGAACTGCGCAAAAAATTCAATTCGCTGGAATACACTGATACGGACAGGGAAAAATACCCTTCGATTATAAGTATTGGACATTCCTTGGGAAATATTGGGTTCGGAGCATATCCAGACATTGTCTCCGTGAAAACCATACAAGCGTGGATGAAGCAGAAATATGTGACAGTCTCTGCAAGGCAAATCTCCCAAGAAATCTCGCCAGGGTATTACGAAACGCTGTACGAAAAAAAGTACTGCGATCCTGACCAAGCTGGTCCATTTGCGACCGCAAGCGAAAGCAAAGATAGTGTATTGTCTACTTGGGAAACCTGTGCCGAGAGAGACAAAAAATATTTAGGAAATAGATCCTCTCCTCGTTATGACTTGGTTAATCCCATAACACTATTACTACCGTCTTGTTCGTATTTGTATATTTTTGATTTTTCGGTTAGTACACAGTTGCACACAGAAATAATTACAATTATTTATTTTAAATATTTGGTACTAAATTTTGGTCGAGCAGCAAGAGGAGAAAACGACGTTTGCATGCTACTCTATCCTCCGGCTGACTCTTTCGTCTCCCTGTTGTATTGCTTTGGGAACTATGACTGGACTTGCCTTAGCTTTATGTGTTCCCGTATATTCTTATCTTTACGGATTGAGTATCAAGGTGATTTTTTCAACCCATTATTGACTTACCTTCCCGTATGATTTGCTACATTTTGGTGGAATTTGTTGTATATAATACATTTATTTATTCATGGTTGGTTACGCACTCTGATAGTCCTTGATGGAACCCGATAAGAATAAAGCATTGACGGAGGGGAAACAGTTAGCAAGTTATTTTCTACTCCTTGGGGTGGTCATGTTTTTTCTGCATTTCCTCCACGTGAGCTTACAAAAGTCATGATTTTATGTGATCTTGCGGAATAATGTAGTAGTTGCTATTGATTGCCTTCAACGAAAGACGACGAATGCTTACAATTGAGATTAGAATTTACGCTGCTGTATACAATTGTTAATTCAGTAATAACGTAATTGTAGAGATTATCCCTAGGAGTCGCAGCGAACAAGTGTTATTTAAAAGCACAACGGAGACTCTTTACATCAATTCTTCGCCAGGAAAGGTCTTGGTTCGACAATCCGGAAAATAAGCCTTCAAAATTAAAACTCAGAATTAGCAGAGATGTCGAATCCATCAAATATGTACGTCCCCTTCATTTCAACTTTTTAAACGTATACCAAAAGTAGTCCAGTACACGGTAAAAAAAATAGTAATAGAGATACGGGTAGAAAAAAAGTAATAGGGGCTTCTATTAATCCTAATAACAAGAAACTCGGTAAAATTTCAAATTATGGTCAACCGAAAATCCAGTAAAGTTTTCTACCGGTATCTCTGTTAAAAACGAACAGCAATAGTGATTCCTATTGATTTTTACATAAAATTCTATTACACAATATTTTACCGGAGAACCGATTAACTTTAATAGATGTCACTATTACGCAGTTATTGGGTAATAGAAAATCCTGTTAAATTCCACCGAGCTGTAAGCTTCTATTCATTTGTAATAGACGTTTTTATTAATTTGTAATAGACATTCCCATTAATTTTCCCAGAAAAAAACGATAAAGCTGATAAATATATATCACTATTGATTTCAATAGAAGGACCCGGTAAATAATTAACATTTAAAATTATTGACATATTTTATAAGTTTTCATTCTGATGTTTTTATAATAGATTTATATTAGAAAATAATAGAGATGCGGTAAATCTCCGCCTATTTTTTAGCGTGTAGTAATTAATATCGATAAAGTAACTAAGGCGACCAATTCGCATAAAATGCATTAAATACATACTAACGTCCCAGCATACTCGTTTCCGAGATTTTGGGTGTTTAAGCATCTTACTACTGCAAAAATTCAAAAAATTTGAAATTGCATAATTTGCATAAATTGCATAATGAGAAGTCGAAAAGCATAACTCCTGCGTAATGAGGTCGAAAGACCGCATAAAATGCAAAATGACTAAAATATGGGAAACTAGAATGGGAATCTTTTATGAAGAAAACAGAAAATAATTTTGAGCCAAAACGGTTGCTCACTACGACTGCCTCGCGGATAGCTCATAAAACGACCCGCTTGTACGGCACGGTTATAGCGTGTGCAAAACACATTTTTTATAGGATGCAACATAGCAAAAACATTGATTGCAATGTCCGCTAGACGCCTCATTCGAACGGCTTTACCTTTTAAATTGCTGCCGTAAATGGAATTTATAAAGTGGCAATCAATTCAGACTTATTAATCACAGGAAAAGAGCCGGATGGTAACATTACGACGATATTTTGTTATTCTTCTTTCACTAAAATCATGGTTAGAGTAGGCGTTTTCCGGCTCCGTCCATATAAAAACGGTATCATTCATGTTCTTTTTTGAAATTCTGAGAAGCTCACAGCTTGCGGGTTGCTGTAATGAATTGTTTTTATACAGTTTTACGAATCAGATTCAAATTTATTACTCTTAACTAACAAACTAACGATAAGCACACAAAAAAAGAATTCATTACAAGGCCAAAAAATTCCTCTCACAAATCTCTCACATCTTAACTTGTAAAGGCTTCCTTAACTGCGCACAGGATCTCCTCCCACACGCTTGAGAGTACACAGACATGCAATACACCATTCGACGCGAAATGCGACGGAGATGACCGTAGGCTAGGTTAAAATCCGATCAAAACGGCGGGAAAAAACGGTTTTTGTTAAACCGGACAAAAACCGCCACATCCGCCAGCAAAATTTAATTTTTCAAAAAATGCAACAAAATTGTTAAATACAACATTCTGAACAAGGCCAGATAAGAAAACCCCGCCGCAACCCGCCCAAGCCGCCATAAATCTTAATATAATTGTAAAAGCTGTAGTAACTATGCTTTATATCTCCTGCAAAATGCTTTGCGAGATAAAAGTAAGATGCATAATGAAGGGCAGAAATCGCATGATTTGCATAATTGATAAGCTCCGAATGATAATTTTCTGTTGTCAAATCGCATGATTTTGTTCGACTTACAAAGTAACCTGTGTGCAAAGTTTGATGGAGATACGTTAATAATTGTGACCGCGAGAGTCTGTACAGGCTCAAAATGCTTTCCCATCCCCCTCCATGCCAGTCGCCGAAAAATACTCATATTGTACAAGCAGGTATGTAACCTGTGTGTACAATTTCGTTCAATTTCATATTTCAATAATAAATGCGATTACTTAGAGTCTAAACACCCGCTTCGCGGGGGTGGGCAACAAAAACGATCACAATAGCTCACTGACACTGCTAAAAATCAAGTTTGAATTTTCAATTTTTTTTGTTGACGGACTTAACGATGGAACCCTTAAGAAAAGAACTTTAACAGCACAAGTTAATGGGAACTTCCAACGTTGTATTTGTATTACGTTGGCTCGGTAGTTTGTCTTGTTATCATCCCAGATCTACCACATAAATATTCAGCATTTGAGATTTGGAATGTTAAAGCGGCGTGAAGATTTGACAATTATTATGCCTCAAGTCAGGCATTTCTCTGTTCATTTACTTGGTTTCCTTTAATACAGTAGCGTCCGCAGAAATATCTTTCGTGCACACCTTATCAAGACGTTTCATATGGAAATTAAATACGTAAATAATAACTTGTTCTTTATTTTGGAAAATTATGGTTAGATTAGATGCTCTCCGCTCATATAAAAAGGTAGCAGGTTCTTTTTGAAAGCATGTGTGCAATGAATAGTTTTATACAGTTTTACGAATCGAATTCACATTTTTCACGCGTAATTTTAAGCAAACAAAAAGTGAATTCATGGCAAAAATTCCCTCGCAAAGCACTTACATACATGACAAAATCACGTTGCATAATATTACATAATGAAGGGCAGAAATCGCATAATGTGCATTCTGCATTGCCTCAAAAGCTCTGAGGGATAATTTTCGGTTGTCAAATCGCATAATTTTGGTCGCCTTAAATTAATGACAAATTTAAAGTGACAATTACTAATAGACTAATAGCATAAATGATGCATGTAATGTAATTTATGTAAAATAAAATTACATAATTAAGCAACTCCCTTGTAATTTCAGATTGTAGGCAATTTCTACGGAACGATGATCAGAATTTTGGGCAGTTCGTTGTCGTGCATCGCTCTAGCACTTTATTTGAGTCCGACCCTGACGGCGTACACGATTTGCATGGCTCCGCTCTCAGCAGCTTCCACATTGATTGATGGATATCTCATCCAATTCTACGGTCAAAAGAGAACTAATAAAATGAAGGGTATTCAGGCCGTGACAGCGGAACTGTTTGATAACCGGCAAGCTGCTTCGGCCTTACAGTTGGAACATTATTTTCTAAATAGGCTGGAATTTATAATTGACCTTTTGAACAAGTCCAGGTGCGTTACCATTCATTTTACTACCGGAAGTTTTATTTCCTTTGGTCGCATGCTTAATATAGGGGCTAACGAAATAACTTATAGTTAACAGCACAGTTGATTATATTCATTGTCGGTAATGTCGATATTGGTGATGACGTTGACATGATTTGCAGGACAATGAGGACAGCACCATACGTAAGGGCTTTATCTTACGGAATTGCACAAGGAGGTGGATTCATTTTATTTGCCTTTTTCATCCTTGTATCCAGGAACACCATGCTGTCCCATGATATTCCGCTAAGCGCAGTACTTACGTAAGTCAGGACTTATAATTATCATATATTATGTATGTCATTAGGTTGTTCGTTTAAAATGATTGGATCTTGTGCTAACAAGCATTTACTCCTTTCTTATACAGGATCAGTAATCTGTTAATATTTGAGATGATGAAGTTCGGCGTGGAGTTTGCAATAATTCCATATCTCCAGAACGGATTCAGGACGGCAGCTAAGGTATTACGGATAATTAAGCGTCACCCCGAAATAAATTTGGAGTCCGGAGCTACTGCAGAGGTATCATTATTCATCATTAACGAGGACAAAGATATACCACAATAAACTATTCAAAAATCCATAAACAGGGTAAAAATAAAATTTAATTGCACAGCAGATCGAGGTGAAAGACGTGCCAATAAATGGAAAATGTATTTATAAATGTGTTTTTGAATCCAGTAGGACTTTAAGGGCGATGTGGTTTTTCGCAATGTCTCATTTTGGTTTTCTGCTCATCCCGAAGTTCAAATACTCAAGGTGAGTTTCATTTAAAGCAGAAGCGGGCAAAACAGTAGCTATCGTGGGGTCAGCAGGGTGTGGTAAATCCGTGTGTCTCCAACTGATTCTTCGCCTGGTGGAACCAAAGTTAGGAAAAGTGGTGAGATTTAGAACTGGTCTGAATCATTTTTCATTAGATGCCTTACTAGTACTTGTAGAAGGTACAGAGACAGAATAGTTATTGTTGTTAATCGATCGAGTGAAATGTTTTGTAGCAAATCGATGGAACTGACATTTCCAAAGTGAACTGTTTCCAGTTGAGACAGCAAGTTGCGTTGTTTGAACCTGAACCAACGATTTTCGACAGAACTGTTCGAGAAAACATTGCCTACGGAAATAACTCCGAGGATGCAAATATAAACGAGATTATGGATGCTGCGAAACAGGCCAACATACACAACTTTATATCCAGCCTCCCTCTTGTACTTTGAGATTGGCTTTCTAATATTGTTTTAAGCATTCTTATGCGGTAGATTACACATTAGCGCAAAATTAATCTAAAGGTTTTTGAAATTTACTAGGTTATTAACCTCTCGTTGAGACAATATTGCCGTTGCCGATTCCCTTGTAAATAAGCTATTGACATGACTTTCTCTCTTACACTCCACAGGGATATGAGACTAGCCTCGGTTCGTCAAACACTCTGCTGAATCAAGGGCAAAGGCAAAGGATAGCACTAGCACGTATTTTCTTGAAAGATCCCAGAATTTTACTCATCGAAGAATCCACCATCTGCTTGGATCAAGAGTCAGACCGAAAACTACAGCTTTCTTTAAGCAAGGCAAGAATAGGTCGTACATGTCTCATTACCGCCCACCGGCTCAAAACAGTTGAAATGGCGGATTTAATCGTCGTTTTACATCAAGGAGCAGTTCAAGAACATGGTAGTCACCAAGAACTCATGTCTCGAAATCAAGGAATGTACAAACAAATGTATGAAATGGCAGTGGAAAATAAAAAAGACTTCTTTGACGTTGCATTCATAGAGAAGAGTCGTGACAGAATCATTATCAGTTCTAGATTCCCTGCAGAGCCCAAACCTTCTGAGGAATCCAACCTACTGCCGATGGCTCAAGTATCCCAATCCGAGCCAAATCTATCCAAGAGCTTGGAGAACGACGAACCATCTACGAGCACCCTGGACTCTGAGACAACGTTCAATTACCATGACCTTGCTGACCGAATTATTGAACGTTGGGGTCACTGCTTTGGTATCAAATAGATACCTAATAGATCAGCTAAATTACTTGATATCATACGTACTAAAAATTCTGAATAAATGGGTTTATTCCCAATATTCACTCGTTTCTTTTCACGACAAAGCAAAATATAGCCTGGTGTACTAGTACGGGGAAAATACAAATAACGGGCAAACAGAGAATCATTTTTTCCAAGGGTTACAGTGTACACCTACACATACAATACAGTACAAAATGCACTTACGTGTACATAAATAAAACCAATAAATATATAGTGTAGGGCGGTTTTAAAAGACAAGAGTTAGTCACGGTATAAGTTAATAAATTATATTATTTTGCGCTTTCAAAAAGGTTACCCACGGACCACACAAAGATGGTCATCAGGTGACATAAAAATAAGGCACGTAACGGCGCTGCGTTAGAGTAAAAAATAAAATGGAGTTTTTATACTACAATTTGATTGTAGCTTCAATCGAATTCCTTTACGTTACGAAAACAGAAAAACTCGAAGTTAACATTTGCCGCAAACTCGAAATTAATGATGTCTTCTCAACTTTGAACAGATGTTTTCGAGCGTGATACATAGCGGTACACACGATTGATCTCACGATCCATCTCAACGTGAGTCCCATTGTGCGCGATTTTGTTTTAGCGAATCTCAAACAAACAAAGTACATAGCTATGGAAGCACTATTATATATATAGGGATGAGATCAGGTGAAATCTATTGGCTGTACGGCTGTACGGTGGAAAAATAAGCACCCACGAGCACTAAGAATTCACTAACTTATGCTCTACCTCCAGTACTATCGTTAGTTGGCTGAGGCTGAGACCCATAGTAACACAAGCAATTCGTCTCTACTTAAATTAGCTATAGTCAACTACTGTTGTTCTCAGTTTTATTATGGTTAACTCGACTGTGTTGTAACGAAGGAGGGCTATTAATGTGCCCTTGACAAGTAAAGTATGCAGACTTGGATATACATATTTTTTGCAATTATCTATAAGTGCAATATAAAACACATCGTAAATCGTAACATCGCGAAAAAGTTTTATCGCTGATCTAATACGTAGCTACAACTACATTAGCCCAATTTAAAAATAGATAAAGTTAACAAATGAAATCCTCTGATACTAAACTATCCACGTATAAAAGACAAGCTAAACCTTCATAATTTATTAATATTAATTATAGTCTGCCCCAGGGGTTCAGGGAGCTTAAATATCACAAGTTACAATTCAAGATAATTTAATTACAGCTATAATTACAAACATATTTAATAAACTTTAAATTTTAAAATATATAGTTCCGCTGATACAACAATTTCATAATTTCAGATATGAAAATTATGCTGCGTGATTCAAAAAATTATGTATATACAATGATAGCACCACAACAGTGCTACTGCTTTCATGTCCAGCACATTTTACACGAAGTGCGTAGGATATGTAGGTGAAAAACTATTGACGGTCTAACGTTGCGCCAGTCTTCTATTCAATTCTCCGATGTCTCCGTATACTAATCCTTGGGCCACTGACTCTTAAGCCAATGATCCTTGGGGTACAGTTCCTTAGACGACCAAATAATCCGGGCACTAAACCTTGGGTCACTCCCCCCGCGACTTCGGAAAGCAACCTGCGCAAACCACTGAGTGAGTGGAGTACCGTTACCAGTTCTTGGTAACCACTACCACATATGGCTCGCCTGGCATCGCCTCCGCCGGTGAGGATGCTTTCGAACATCACTCATTGGTTGCTACCCCGAACCCGAAGGTCCCGTTAGGTTGCTAATATAAGGTTACTGCGAGGTAACCCGAAGTAGCTGTCAAATGTGCTGTCGAATATCATTTGAGAAAGTTCAAAGTTGTCATAGCGATGAGAATTAATGCAGTCATCGCAAAATATGAAACATAATACTGTCAAAGTCAACGAAAACTGTAAGAGTTCAATTAAGACCAGGTAAGTAAACCACACCTCCAGACTCATACGAAAATTCAAGATATCTAGTGATACAAGTCAACCATTGCAACTTTTCATCCTTGATATCCTACGTTCAAGCGGGATTTTCATATTAAGCAA
>JAAXYX010001694.1:0-21215 GCA_036851915.1 Ptenothrix huangshanensis | reverse complement strand
CTTTTATTCTATGCATACTTGTTTTTCAAGCACCATATATTTACACCATCAATTTCAGTCTGAACCAGCACTCTACTTTTAAAAAAAATCTGAACCTACAATCTGAAATTAATCGCTATTATTAGAATCAGTCTACATGATCAACTGCAATCGTAGCTACGAAGACAATGCATTTCCGGAGCAGCGTATGATGATGGTTCATGTACTACGGTATCACGTAATTAATAGAGAGAGAATCGGTATGAAAGTAGGAGCTTACCATAAGGAAGATATATATCCAGATAAAGGCAGTCTTCTAAGTCAATAGTTTTCCGAAGGGCTCTGATGGGATCTTCTGAACTAGTACGATTTAGAATTTCTGCATAAGTTCGCGGACAAGCTGGTTTCGTCACATTAGCAAAGAAAACATCGTTTTTCCCAGGGTATGGCAATGGAGCTGGGCTCTCGTATCGCAATGCACCTACGGGTGCACTAGCGTATGGAATGCCTTTAAAAATCTAGAAAGAAATCTCGTTTCACTGATTCGGACAAATGTATTCAAATTCAAATTATAAACTACTATCTACAGATGGCATTGCCATTGTTGCTACCATTATAGTAAAAGTAAGGGTTTTGCAATCTCGAGCTAGACCTAGAAAATAATGCACTGAGAGAAATGAATGTTACATACTTCGACAATAGGACGACCACCATAACCACGATAGTTATTGTAGGAGGTTGAATATGAAGGTGGTAGACGAACATTACCCGGTCCTAAAAATCCCTGAACCATCCCCTGCTTCGTATGCACAACTCTTCGACTCAAAGTACTTAAAGCACTCACTAATGGAACGACACTCAACAAGCACAGATTACAAATGTATGATATACAGACTATCCACCAAAAATTCATCCACCAATTCCATGATTTTCTTCGTGTCCTCGGCACCATTGAAATCTGTTTCCAGAACTGTACGTGTCTCTCAGGCATTTTTCAACGTTAATTGTAATTGCACCTCTTCAACGAGTTCCCTTAGACCACAATTTCTCTTTTGTAAACAATTCCAAAGAAAGGTCTTTTTTTTACTGAGGACATTCGTATAAATTTATGAGAGTGGATGATACTATGTAATGTAGTTTTTGGGACTCTTTCAAAGCAATATCAATACTAGTGTCTTACATACGAATCAAGTCAAGTGCAAGCGAAATACTGTACACAGTAAGGAAGAAGAACACGAACCAACACTAATTGTGTGATTAGGGAGGTAACAATAATACCAGATATTAATGTGTATTCGCCCAGCCCATTTAAGACTGTAAATGAATGAAGAATGAATGAATCAAACACCCAAAGACCCAAAGACCCGAACTTTCAAACTTTTCAAGACCAACCAAGGTAGAAGAGACGCCATGAAAAGCTCTTGTGAGTCTTTGGTAAAAAACACAAGTGTGTTTCAACTTGAGGAACTGAACTGAATCATCGGAGCAAAAATCCAAGCACAAATGCCACCGTTCCTTCTTACAACTGTGGTGTACGGTACGAGAGAGAATTATTACGGGATGGGAAAACAGTGAGCTTGTGAATGTGTGTGAGAGTGAGTGTGTGAGTGAGAGACACAACTTGTGCAGTGCTCATACAAACAAAGTTTAAGTTTGTTAGTCATACGCAAACACGTACTTTACACACTCCACACACTAAAATCTCAAACAGAAGTTGTAGTAAAGACGAAACGACAGCAAGCACGAAGAAGAGCAAGTATGTAGAAGCAGATCAAGTACAAGTTGGTGGCTAGAGGCTGGTGCTCAGGATGTAGACGAAGAAGAAGACGAGAGAAGAAAGAAAGTGACAGTTATTTTTAACCCGGATGCGGGCATTACGAGAAATATCCTAAAATAGACCCTTCATCTTCACCAAAAGACGTGTAAGATATAATCTTCTTATAACACGCACATTATTATCACATCCAACTCAATTCCTACTTATTCTTTTTCCTCATTTCCTCCGCCGCCCTTAGTGCTCTTACGACACGACACGACACGAGTGCTACGTGTACATTCAGCATGATTGTGTACATAAATGCACCACGACGGATACCACCACTACCACTACCCCGACTACTACCAACTTCAACTGAATGCATACCGGAGTGCAAATCCGAATATCCGAATCCTGCATGCAATCATAAAGTAAAGTACGAGCTACTTTATCCACTTCAATTGTGAAATCTTACTCGAAATGTCCCCACGTCTCCCGAGTCAGTCTCCTCTCCGCTATATTCCACTCCACGTCAACCACACGGAACAACCAAAGATACGCAGAGATACTGCTTCCTAATGCTTCATCGAGGCATGGCATGTAGGAAGGTAGGCAGTGTTATTAGACCTCAGACCTTAGACTTTCAAGTGGTTACATGGTGGAGCATGAGCTGGCAGAAAGAGAACAGAGCAATCAGATAATTATGCATTCAGATAAAGTTAATGGAGGTTTTCCAGTTAAAAAAATCCCTTCTTAAGCTAGCAATTTATTACCATCCTTACAAATGCTTGCACATTGATTAACTCAATTATCACCCTGAAGAAAAAACTTTATATATTGGATGTGTTGTGAAAAAATACGATTTTTTGCAATACATTTACGTACCGGTACTCTTCAGGCGATTTCCCAAATCGTAAAAATAGCTTGAATACCTACCTCCAATCTTTTCCTCTTACTAGTTAGACGACTAGCTCTTACTCTCGGGAATTCTGATTTCTATGTACTGTATGCTGTATCAATGCGAGTTACATTACAATGTATCGCATGTTCGTGAGCATTTAATTTAATGTAATCCTTTGTCATAATTTTAGCTAATTTCTCATCTCAAGTGCGGCTGTGTGCATGGCTGTCTAGTGTCTCTGTCATTCGTGACGACCATTGAATTTCATTCCCATAGCCTGTAGTGGTACTCTTGGACGATTTATTGTTCATGTGTTTTGAACGTAGGTATAATGCATTAGAACTGTGTTAAGTTACAATGATTGCTGAAATGAGTACCTTAACGAACTTCGTGGCTGTCTACCATAAGGTGATTTTCACTGCTAGAGGTCAAACAAGGATTCGTGTCAGCGAATTTATTTTGAACAAATTTTGTGTTAAGCTTTAACTTAGATTTGGAATCGCAATTTTAGAATTTTTGAGTCAAACTTCGCAGTCGATCTCTTTGATGAGCTATTGCCGAAGGAAATTTCGCCGAAGTATGTAAATTGCTGGATACGCAAGTAATGATAATATAGGATTGTAGATTATAAAATTGCATCATAAGGAGATCATATTTAACCAGTGAAGTCTACGTGACTCCAGAGGGGAGTCTTTTAGAAGTGCAAACTTGCAGAAGTATAGTAAGTATGGGCTAAATTTGTTAGGGATTATCGAATTCAATTCCCGACATCATTCCTTATAATTAAATACGTTATAATAAAATACGCTATAACTAATTCGCACCACATAACAATATACATTTGTAAATCTTGGTGTTTTGGTTGGACTTTGTAGTTGTAACTTGTATTCGTGTTTCCATTCGAAGTTAGGATTGTACCTACATAGCTTTTTATGATGATACAAGAGAAAAGGGATAAGTAATATCAAAGCAAAAGTAAGACTGTGTTCTGATAAAATAGACAGACACTCTCACGTGTTTCCAAGTATGCATGTTCATGTAATGAGAGAAACTTGAATGTTTCATTTGGGAAAAAAGAGCGTAGGGCAGGGTGCCATTAAGTAATTGGCATTGCCGTCCTGTGCATCAGTAGAGTTGTCCTAAACCATCTCTGTCTCTCCGTATCTTCTTTCTGCCTCTGCTGTTGCATGGGCATGACGAGCTGGGTGGATGTTCAATTGGACTAGTTGAATATTCCCGTGTGTACTTTTTTCAAGTGTGTGCATTCGATATATCGGTGCATAAGAAAAATAAAGTCAGCAAGATTGTATATTTAATACCGCCTTTCATACATTGTCGACATGCTGTCGCTCCTTACAGACGTTACCACTTGAAAACGTGGCAGTTATCCAAAATTTCTAACCCTTAGCTTGGAGTTCAAAAAGATTCCTCCAAGACCTTATTTATAGTTACTAGTTACTTATTCGTAATTCGTATTAGTACTTGAACCACTGAAGGCATTTTCCAAAGTTCATCGTCGGAGACAGTCAAACCCTATTTCATTTCACTTCCACTTCCACCGTTACCGGTCCCATTACCGTTGCCATTACCGCTCCATGGGCATACCAACAGCGACCAACTTTCGGTACATACGACCACAAATATAACCAGGCAGCTACCTACCTACTTCATTTCCCACCGTCACGTGTGTACATTTCCTAGCTATTCAAGTGTTTCCTCGGTTATTATTATTGTATTGCATAACGAGAAATTAATATGCATGCCCCGGGTAATTTTGGTGGACAACTTTTGTCAAGGAAAATGGCCCTTGTAATGTGCACAAAGAATGTCTGTCATTTGCTTCCATATTTTGTAACGGTGCACACTGAGTCAGTTCACAGCTCATCGTCAGTTTGTTGTAGTTGCTTTCAGCTTCACTAAATTCTTACATTCACATCTTTTGACATCACTTGCTTCAAGATTCATGGAACTTGACAAGGTATCGTCAGCATTTCTGCTTCCCATGTATGCACTTAATATACATTATATACCAGCATTGTGTGTCTACACATGGCAAAGACAAAGTATATTTAACTCCATAAGGAAGTTCTTGGACGGAAGAGAAAGTAATGCCACGTGGGTTGGTATGCTCATAAAATTACAGAAAAAA
This sequence comes from Ptenothrix huangshanensis, assembly GCA_036851915.1. NCBI lineage: Eukaryota > Metazoa > Arthropoda > Collembola > Symphypleona > Dicyrtomidae > Ptenothrix > Ptenothrix huangshanensis. Next base: position 16,430 of record JAAXYX010001694.1, on the reverse strand, counting down.
TAAGTCGAAGAATGTGAAACAAAATAGAGTCAAACAGTCAAGGTACTATTATTATGAGGGGTTATTAGCAATAAGGGATGAGTAATTTCTTCCCAAAATGATAAACACGATCCAATTTTATACCGGGAATAACGTATGTACGCGGGCTCGAGGTACTTTTTTGGTGCTTTCACATGCTGTACTAATATCACTTGCTGGTATACGATCAGTATCTGAAAAGGATATGGTAGTACACTTGCATACTTGTGGTTAGATAACCTCAATGTCACTATCACGTCCGTACCGACAGTTCCAAGAAAAGTTTAAAAAAAATTTGGGCCTCAAATCATGCCTATAACGGTTTAGAACTATGGATAAGATCGGCTGAGAGATATACCAAGCATTTCCATTGTATAAATATTATACATCAGTATTTGAGGGTAGAATGAATAACTTAAAAAAATGACAAGTACGCCTTCGTACTGAACATATATATATATCTATGACATTTTATTACATATAACTAAATACTATATATGCATGTTATTTCATACAAAATCACCACTATTTACATCGCTAAAATTTCCATTGTTTATAACTTATTTGCTTCGTATGTACCTAATAAATATGTATTATAGTTTAGGTAACACTGACATTCATGCACATTTTTCCCTCTGGAAATATTTCTTAAGTCGATAAAAGGCAAACAGGAATGTGGAAAATAGTATAAGGAAATAATATCAAGAGTACTCTTATAGTGACAACAAACTTATTGCTGAAAATTATTGCAGAGTTCTACCTTACAAAATAGGTATGGTAAATCTAAAATTATTAGAGACACTCTAATTCTAAGATTCTACAACACAACGTACTTGAAGCCTTTGACAAATATCGCCTGCTTTCTCTTTCGAATTCTCTAGTTTTGCAATACGACTACCAAACTGCATGGCTCTTTTGGGGAACATGGCAAGATTCGTATGATTTTCGCCCATCAGCTCCACAGCAGTTGCTCGAAGAAGAATTTTTTCCCCAAGACCACGACGGAATAAGGGACAACATTTCACCCAAAGGTCACACTCCTGAGTAATGTAATGCACAACTTTCTCATCTAAGAATGGCATCCTCGGACAGACACCATGATTTGTGATAATTCGATTGTCTCTTCCTAAATTTCTGACTGATATTCTATCAATGTCTTCTTGAATTTCGTCCCGTAAACCTTCCCATCCTTTCACTTCATAAGCTCCACGATGCCTGGAATAACCACCCAGTAGTTCATCTGCACCGGAACCAACAATAACAATCCTAGCTGGTGACGTATATTCGGAATAAGTTAAGTCACTTTTACTATTTAGCTCTTGGTGACGGATGATTCCTTGCCCTCTGGCAGCAAACCACAAACAACACCCGATAGAGTCATCCAATACACTCTTAAGAGGCGACACTAGATCAAGAATAAACTTTTCACGAACTAACTGAACTTCAGATTTAGTAATATTAACCTCAATAAAGTTAAACTGCACGCCACGCGATTTAAAAATGTTTTGTAAGGCCTTATATGACTGCAACCCAGTGATGCGATCCGGTACATTGAAATTTGGATTTTCGTCCGATGAGAAAGCAACGTTGATCAAGTCTAGAGTTTCCCCGTGTGGTAGGCATTCAGCAACCAAGTAGGATAAAACGGTAGAGTCTAATCCACCTGAGAAAAGGACGCTGATTTTGGAATGTTGACATGGGGAATTAATTGTGTCATCTTCTTGATTTAGTTTAACACAACGTTTACAGAAGGGAGGTTTGGTATTTACTCTTATTTTCACTGCTGTTCTTAAGCAATTCAAAAAATTGGTTACGTACGTTTGAAGAATCTCTTTAGCCTTCAAGAGTTTGAGTGTGTCACTTATCTGCAAATTTGCAAGTTGCTCTAACGCCTGTAAATTAGCACAGGTATTCAAATTATCCGGAAATTGTTTTAGAGTGGTACAAACAGGAGGTGTGATACTATCTTTAACTTCCACAATAAAATTTAGTTTTGTTTTTAAAAAATTCATAAAAATTTCGGTATTTTCGTTTAGCTGATGTCGAAAATTACGATAACCCCACGGGTACAAGTTGATAACTAACTGGGGTTCCAATTCTAAACAAAATACACCTGCTGATGGGACTTCGTAGACATTTCCTAAGTCATTAAAAGGTGCTGCAGAAGTTAGACAGAAGGAGTTAACCAAATTATCCACACAAAGTAATAAACTGGACCTTCCAAAAAAATCTCGACCGAACCAAACACGCCTCTTAGACGGGTCCACCAGAATAAATGCGAATGGGCCTTCCAATTGTGAGAAAATATCCAAGAATTCGCTTTCAGTTTCACAACTTACAATTAAATCGAATAGATGAGAACCATCGTTTGTAGTAGGACGCAACGATGAACACATGAATGAGTAAATATCTCCATTGAATGCAAAAAACTTGGAGTTATCTTTCGTGACCATTGGTTGCTTGTGTAAACGAGACCCTTGTGTCCATAAAATGTAGCTAGCTAGTTTTATTGACGAGTGTGTACTTGTTACAGATACGTCGAACTCCGCGTCCGGCCCCCGTTTCCTCAAAAGTTCCAATAAACTCTCCAGTCTCTCCAGCATGAGATTCTTCTTCGTCGTCATCTCCGTCTATAATATCAGTCACAAAGTATCATCGTGTTGTACAACAAGTGCTACGCAAATCAAAGCTAAATAAATGACTCTTCCATTTTTCAATAGTACTACCAACTACAACTATATTAACTATTAACTCATGAAAAAAACGAAATAAATATTAACACCTACATTGATGCAGTTCAACATACCTAGATGGATAAATAATTGTAGTGAGTTATAATAATAACAGTCTTTCACGCGCTACAATTATTTGTTCATCTACTTTGGTTACAGTTATACAATAAATTGAACTGTATCGTGTGAGGCAAGAAAACGTAAAACTCTCTTATCATAATAATGTTGAAATTGGAATTAAAGCAACACACACTAGAAATGAAAACAGTGTCAAAAATTTATACACCGAGACACCGATCCTCCCCTAAAGAAACTACATCATAAAACTGTCAATGGATCATATTTAGTCCGACCGAATGGAGCACGTATAAATTTCAAAAATAAAAAAAGGGTTGCGGTTTACATTTGGTTGTTAAACGTAAAAACTGATATTTTTTCTTGCCCGCCTAACTACTTTCCTATCACCTACATATTCACCAGCAATGAGTTACAACTACAAGTAATTATTAATTATACACCAAAATATTTTACTGATTACAAACGCCAATAAAAATTGGAATAGAGAATACTACAGATATTTACCTCGGGTACGTCTTGAAAATTCTGGCATTTTGACTGACTATTCACACATACGCTACAAAAAATCCCACACATTCTTTACTAAAAATATGTTCAATTATCGCAAATTTATCACGGAAAACACCGGTAACAAGCTAACAACGTGTAACGTGTTGAAGTACCGAGTTCCCGAAGTCCCAAATGAAATATAACTTCATATTTCCCGCAGAAACTAACTGACGCTAGACGCGGTAATATTCAAAAACCCTCACCTGTACAAATCAATGGTAATATTATGTTGATGGTTTATTTATACCTAAAACTACTTAAAGTTAGCCATTAATCTTAGCTTAACGTCAATACACTTTAAAACAAAAAACTGTGAATTGCAGTTTTACAATAGGACAGAGTAGACAGAACATCTAGAGTGGGTAATATAAGGTTTAAGATACACAGTACACAGAACTAGCGTCGTGTGCTGATTGCTGATGTGCTGCTGCTTTTTTCTACAAATAAAACGTAAAAAACTGAGTACGAAAGTACGTACAGAAGTACATACTTTACGGGTCTAACATGAAGGACGAGGGACGACCACAGATACTAATATGTACATACCTATAAGTACTTCATGTTGTATCGTATTTCCTCAACAGATGTTATTTTTGCTTTAATTGTTTGCTGAAAGTATATTTGCATGGCTAAATAAAATACAATAATCCTACACTCCTTATCACCATTACATATTTACTAACTACAATATAATTATATAGGTACGTTGTCTCTCTACTGAACAAAGTACATGTGTAAACTCCTTATTTGCATATTGTTTTTAAGGCAGAAAAGTTCCACCTGGAAAATGTCAACTAGGAGTTACAAGTCAATCAACAATTGGTTCCTTGGAACGACCGTAAAGCAAGAATAATGACACTTCATTAAACTAATTATCACCTTTGAAATATCTTTGTCCCAGCTCCTATTTAGTACTATTACACCTCGATATTCTTGTAGGACTCTGGACAGAAACTGCGAGCTATGTCTGTGCAATAGTCAAGTTTCTAAACTTTTGCTTTCCTAACCTGACAGGTTTTGGAAACTGTTTCAAATAGTAAGAATTAGATCAGGTGACTCGTAATGCAGTGCTAAACCTGAAACCGGGAGGCAAATGCAATTGTTTTAACTTACATCTACCCTGGGCCCTGGAACTAATTGTGGAAGGGTTGCCTAGCATTCAGGAGGTAAAATAAAAAGAGCTTTAGGCTTTGACGACTAGTAGATAAAACAAAAAGACTCTAAAGGCATACATGCATAAGAGTTGACTTAAACGAAAAAATATGCAGCATGCCCCAATCTAATTTAAGCGTTGATTGCGTCACGTTCTTAGGATTAGCAATGGCTCTGAACTTAATTCCCTTCCCCCCGAGGTCGTTCTAAACTTTATTATATAAAAGTACAGTAATGGGTTGTATTCGAATTTATTTAATAACTTTAGAAATTACACATTTTTAAATTCAAATTGTAATGTTATTATCGGTGGGCATTACTTGCATTAGGCGGGTGCAGCCCAGGAGCACCGCCACTTCCACCACTAAAGCCTCGTAAGGGCAATGATTCCATTGTTGGACTTGTAGATCTCGGTTTACCAGCTCCAACGGATGGACCTCCCAAATCTCGCGTATTCAGCCATTGTAGGACATCCTTATGACACCGATACTCCAGCTGGAAGTGAGATGGCAGATTCAAAACCTTACGCATTACATCCCGAATCTTCTCCGTAGTTTCTAGATCTGCTGATGTTTTATTCCAGAGAGAAATACAGTCCTTCTTTTGTCTCATCGACACACCGGCTCCACATATTTCGTCTCCAACATTGAATTGCTCCCCCAATATTGCCATAACTAAGTTTTCCCAACAACGAGCAGCCAACCCCTTATTCAAACGCACCAGCCACTGTCCTCCGCTTCTATTTCCCTAGATAGTTGTTATACAGGATTATGCAAATATTATCATGTTGGGGAATCCACGAGCAAGCTGGATATTCCCTGCATTACTTGCTAACAAACTATATCAGGATTTTTAATAACGTACTTTGTGTTCCCACATTGGCTTGATTCCATCTTTAAATAAAAAGAAATCTGATGGTGAGTGGAGATCAGACGGGCGTACAAGATGAGAATATAATGCCCAAAACTGTTCCACCGACGCGAATCGCCCGATCTTTTTTAAAGTCAAATCATACTGTTGGTAGTTAGTTTTGCCAATATACCACAATCCGTAAGTGTATTGTAGTCTGTGTTCTAGTGGTCCTACATCAAGGGGTGGCTGCGGGTGCGCAAATATAATCATTTTGTTACTTTCATTGTCACACATCACACTCAATATGCAAACTATTGTCTCAAATATATGCGTACACGTACCAAATGTTCATCTGCATCAATATCTTCTTCTATCCCAGCTCCAGTGTCAACTTTTCTGAGTCTATTATAAATGTTCAATGAAGCAAAACTTGTATTAATTACAAAAATCAACTTCCAACTCTACAAAACCAAAACCTAGTTGGTAATCCATGTCTCTATTGCAAATCATGCCATAAACAGAACATCAAAAATATTATGAAAGACCCTCTACAGAGCATTCTCAAATCATTACGATCTCCCCGGGGACTAAATTACTATCAACTATTACCATTACTCAAGACTATACTCATTGGAAAAACGATGTGGGATAAACACCGAAACTTTGATTACAGATTACAAGAGCAAAGCCATATTGCTTATCAAAAGCAGAATGAAGCTGTAAATGAGTCATAACCAGTAAGACGCGATCAAATAAGGTAGCAGCACATAGCTATAGCAAGAAACTTGATGTGATTTACAATTTATGAAAAAGCAGAAACTTACTCGTCCATAATGGTAAGAATTTAAGGTTCCCAACGGATTAAAAAGGACCCGAATGTGATTGCACTCGAAAATGAAGGAAATGCACGGTTCAGAATGATACTGACTGAACTACCAACTACTGTAGTTCAAAGCGTTGACGATGTGAAGCAAAGACAAACTTTTTGACTCCACTACTCTTAAAAATATAACTTGCCCCAAAACAATCAATGTTCAGTTGGGGCCTTTCAATATGGACCGTTGATAGCCGAGTTTATTGTTGGAGCACACAACCACACTTGAATTAAGAAAACTAGGACCCGAAGGGAGCAACAACTGATAATACTTTAATACTAATCGTTGAATGTCGTACTTGCAAATACTAACAAAAGATCAAAATTGAAAAAATAACAATCCGTTGGTCCTACAGATAGAAGAGACGTAGAACAGTTCTAGTTTATGGTTTAATACAACAATTCAATACCTTAACACTCTGTTTTGTCTACTAAATATGTAACCATAACCTACTTTTTTCGTAAGCTGCAAATCAATGGTACACAGCCAGGAGCAATAATTGATAAATTGATATAAATGATCAATCTGAGTAATTTGATGATGGTAAGCAATAATAAATACCACTAGTTTTTTGACATTTAAGTACGTATCAAAATATAAAAATTATGCTTTAAAGAAATACTTCAAAGGTAATAAATAATATGGAAAGTTTTGTTGATGGGTGAGTTGAGTATTATGTTGTTTTGTTAGGTTATACAGATATATATTATAGATATATATATGAATCGTCAAACAATCCTGCCACGTAATAAACAACACTGGCGCAATTACATTAGCCTATTGTTTACAAAAAAATTATCAGAAATATTTGCTATTTCTATCTGTTATTTTGTACTCAAAATTGATTTCGAAGAAACAAACTTTTGTTTACTCCTTTATCCTCAGAATTCTGACTCCTTTTCTGATTTTCTGCGGGCTACTCAACAACTCAACAGACTAACAGACATGTCTCTCCATTTACCAGCATTCGAGGTTTAGCGCTTCCTTCGCTTCGTCCATACAACCAGCTCGATGTCTTTTGGGCCTTCCATTCAATTCGAATATCTTTCGGCTCCTCTCCTCTAGACCTCTAAACCTTCCCACTGTCCCACATCTCTAAATCTCTCTCTCGTTTCCAAAAGCTAGCCTCCTCACAATTCTCACTTCTGTGCATAGTGAAGCACTCCATGGAGTCGGCAGTCGGCATTCAAGAGTGCCATGTGCTCCAGTTAACTAATTTCCCATTAAATACATAAACACCACACACTTTACGCTCCTATTCCCTTGCTCCTTTCACCTGTCTTATATCTCATGTAAGGATAGTCCATTACCGCGGATAGCAGTGTAATTATAGCGACCACAGGTAATTATGTAAGAAACCATTAGTGGATAAAAGCTTGGAATAGCTTGTAATGCAATGCTATTATTATTCCATCAATAGGCAGCAAACCTTTTTAATGACAATGACAATAAATTCCAGATTCCAGATCGTATCATCGAAACCGAAAAATGTACCATACTGATTTTATTTTCCATTCTACATCCGCATGAATAATATTCGAATGAACGGAGAACATATTATTACTATTATTAACCACAATTTCAATAGTTTATAGTACAAATTCACCGTAGCAGTAGCAGCAGCAATATGAAATAAGGCTAGATGGTCGATTGATTAGACGTAGAACCTAAAAGATGGCATCTTAGAGGCCTAAAAACTGAAAAATGTATATTATTATATAATTATTACATATTACACGAAACATAGATAATACACGACAAAGGTAGACGCATTTTGAAAGCGTAAGTACCAATGACGATACAAAATTTTATTAACTTAGCGAATTAATAAGTTACAATCATTCAGAAGTTGACGATACACTTTATGTACATTAGTAGTCTGTACAGCCACTAGTAACAATATTATGCAAATTCGGGAAAAAAGCAACCAGAGTTTTACAGGCCCTTATCGGTACACCAGACTAAATTCCTTGAATACAATACAATACAGTACTCGGTTAAGATTAAATGTCAGTTGGCTTTTGACTACGAGGGGGTGGTCGTATTTCCATTGGATGTAGTTGAATCGGAAGGGCTTGCTTTGGATGCTGTTGACGCTGCAAAGGACACAGAGAGAATAGATGAATATTTAATGTTTAAGGATAAAAATAGCAGATGGGAAAGCTGAAAGGTTCATTTCAAAACAATGGATAGGTTACCTAGATAGTCTTCATATTTTTTAGCTTGAGCAGCATGGAGCTTTTGAAGTTTCTTAAGCTGACTCTTTGCAATCGGTTCACCGTCTTTGTCGTGAGTAGGAATTCCATTGGCATCGTATTGAGAGTATTTGTCCTTATCTGGTCCTTTGCTAAACAACTCTGACGGAGGAATACGACGCTGAGCTTCCTTCTCTTGTTGGGCTTTTGCAAGTTCTTCTTTCTTTCGCAGCTTCTCAGCTTCTCTTTCCTTTTCTTGCTTTTCTCGGAGAGCTTTTTCTTGTAACATAACTTCCTTTCCTACATATTTAATGACAGTAGGGCTTCCCTCGTGATCTTCTAGCCGAACGCCGAGTTGAGGCAATTTTTCATCTCTGATCAGGTCGCATTCTTTGAGAATTGAAGATTTTACTGTAGGATTGTCAATTGAACGTGCAGTGGTTCTAACCTTCTCACGAAATTCGGACAAGACATCAAGGAATGGAAGAATTATTTCCTCTTCGTCAATAGGACTATTGCTGTTCCCTTCTTGATTGGAGGTTTTGAAACCAAATGACGCCTCCTCAGAAGACGGGATGACCCCAAACACTCGAAGAATGGAAGTTATATACCTGCAAGTAAAAGTAAAATGTTATCAGAATGCTTGGCTTCTGCAGTATAACAACAGACAAATCCCACGTGAAAATTTCATTTACCTTGCGATTGATTTAAGTAGCTGTCCATTGATCACTGATTTGCTACTTTTAATTTGCTGAATGTAAACATTAGCAGAGCCTATGAGAGCTTTAATAGCCATCATGGCTTGACGAGTATCCACATTATCACATAGGGAGTCATGCACGGCTTTCCTAGAACCGTCGAATATTTTCTGCAGTTTTAAATCTTCCTGTGTCCACTTCGGATAAGGGGCAGATCCTCTACTGCAATCTTTGACGTTGAGAAAGAATTCTTGAATTACTTTTTCCGTGTGGACTGCAGTTTGCATTCCGGCAGGGCTAAGGAACAAGCATGGAGAAAGATATGTGTAACACAATAGGTGTAAATGTACATTTTAAAAGTTACTGGGAACTGGGTCTGAAACTAACCTGTAGTCAAGTGTATCTTTCCATGAATGTAGTAAGAAGGAAAGTCGCAAGTGACTTGAAGTATACTGCTGAAGAGCATCTTTGATGGTGATAAAATTTTTCAGCGATTTGGACATTTTGCAACCCGATATGGTTAAATGACCAGAATGTAGGAAATATTTTACCCAATCATCATTTTCGAAATAAGCTTCACTTTGTGCTAATTCGTTATCGTGATGAGGAAACTTCAAATCTACTCCGCCTGCAAGTAACACATTATTACACTATTGAGCATAAGTATTTACAATACTTGAAGGAAGAACAATTTTAACTTTATCGTACCCGTATGGATGTCTAAATTGGGACCAATGATTGCACTAGCCATAGCACTACATTCGATATGCCAACCAGGTCGTCCTTTTCCCCAAGGAGAATCCCAAGACGGTTCCCCTGGACGGGAGTTCTTCCACAAAGCAAAGTCGGCGGGAGATTTTTTCTCTCCAACACGGTCTGACACCAGTTCACCTAAAAGTCGTTCACGCACACATTATTTCATGACATTATAATTCTAGTTCGATCCAAAAATAAATACGTATTATTCACACATTTAAAATACTTATTGCACTTTTGATGAACTACAAAAATAACAACTGGCACATGAAAAAATGCTTTAATCAATAAAGTTGAAGTACAAATTACCTTCACCCTCAGCAAGTGCCTTAGAATCGTCAACTGCCTCCGGAACAAGCTTTGCATACTTGTGATTAGGAGAATTTTTAAACTTTTGAACTTCAAAATATACTGAGCCATTGCTTTCATACGCGTATCCGTTTTCAATAATTTTCGCAATGTAGTCGACGATTTCAGGGACGTATTCTCCAACCCGAGTCAATACATCAGGTGGTAAAACATTTAATGCTTCCATGTCGGAAAAGAAATCTTGCTCCCATCTGCTTGCAAACTTGGCAAAAATTTCGTTATCCAGTACCTCATTTTGGTTGTTTTTGACTGAATTTAAAAATATCCCATCCAGTAATTCGTAAAGCACGTCTCGAGACCCTTCTAATAAGGCGTTTTTATCCTCATCGCTTGCTGTTGGATTTGTTTCCCTCGCCTTATCAAAGTTTTCTACAGCCGCCTTTACCCCTTTAAGAACCCTTTCTCGAACCGTTTTCTTATCCGGATCTGTAGTACTGGCTGTTTCTTCAGCGTACAATTTACATGCCGTTTCAACATCAATAATCACCTGAGATGGGTCAGATGTGGCATTTTTGTATTTTTCGAATAAATATTCGTGACGCCCGCGCTTGATAATCTTATCATCAATATCTGTAAATAATAACCGAAATAACAATAAAATGAGCAATACTTGTTGACCATTTCATTAATATGATTGTCTTATGTAATTAGATACATAATAACTGAATGTTGGAAACAGTACAACAAAATCTTACCGGTAATATTCATGACGTAATGCACATCGTAGCCGAAGTAACTGGATAGGACTCTTCGCAGAATATCGAACGATATGTAGGAACGAGCATGTCCCATATGTGCCGCATCGTACACAGTTGGTCCACAACTGTACCAGTTAACCTGTCGACCTGCAGGATCCAGGGGCTGGAAATCTTCTAGCTTCCTTGTTAAGCTGTTGTGCAACTTTAACCTATTTCCACTCATGGTGAGTAACTTTAGAATTATCTGTACTTAGGCCAATTCAAAAAATTAGTTCCAAACGAATCAACTGCTTCACGCCGTCTGAAATTTTTAAAATCATATGGCACGTGTAAATCATGATTTAACTTAACGTGACTTACAAAATTGCAATCAATCTAAACCACCTCCGAAGCTCAATTGGAAAAACCCTGATGTATCAATTCTGATATTTATCATGGATTAATAAATGACTTCAAACACACTCAGCTTTGGTCTTTAATGCTGACATGTAAAAACCTACCAGTGATATGGATGCTGTATGCTGCTGTATACACAATTCATGTGTAATTCCTACCCACAGCATAGGACTACTATATTCACCATTTAAAACCACAAGCAAAGGTAAATCTCACATGGACACAATTAATGTCTGTTTTTCACTTCACAGAATCAGTTTTGTCCAACCTTAATCATCTTTCTCCATATGTTTTCTACCTTAAATCTATCATTGATTGATGTAATGACTACGAATGTCTCGTGACTTGTAATACTGCCGATAGCAAAATACACACAAATTATCATTATGGCGATACTATGAACTACACTGAATATTTGAATATTGATGAACTAAAAAATAGTAACAGACGATAGTCTTAAAATTTCCTATTGTCGTACTTAAAATAATTTTGCCAACAGTTTTAACGCCAACTATACAGCCGCCCGGGTACCATCCTATGGTATCCGTCCGTCGGTCTCCTTACTATCCGGTGTTGCAGTGACTAACTCAAGTTTATGTTTGAAGCAAAGTTGTAATGTAATGAGCTTTACTGTCAAATCTAACAGTGACAAGCAATGATTTCCATAGACAGACAGTATAAGGAAACGACTGTTTAAAAGACAGTTTAACAATATTAATATTAATGACTATCCACTATTGAATTACCCTAATCAGTAATACAACGGCAAACAACCAAATGCAGACGATCAGTAGCATTTCGCTGACACATCCGCGATCACTGAAAATAATCAATAATATAGCTCCTGAACTATTGCATATAAGCATAATTTGCAGCGGTAGACGTTGACGATCACTGTACTCGGAACTAGGAGAAACGATCAAGAAAGTGGGGAAATGACCTGTATCAGGTCAATACATACAATACAGAGACAGTGAAACACGAAAATGTGTCACCACACAGTACAACAGTTTTGTCCATTTTTCAGTGCCCGGGATATACCTCTCTGTAATTCCCTATAAGCGTGACCACATCATTTCAAATAAAGAATAACTTACTACGGACTGGATCTGAGAGCCCTATTCGAATTGCTCAAGCCGGACAGAGGAGGTATTTTTTAAACTATGTTCCTGAAAAATGTCATCGTGCGTAACTTAACAGAGGCAATTCGTTAAATTACATTCATCTGAAAAATAAAAATTAAATGAGGTTTGCGCTACCGCTTACAGAGATAATTGGTGTAAATTATTTATAGACTGCTCCTGTAAGAGAAAAAAATTGAAACGAAAATCCTGATTATAAGGCCTTTTGATCTATCGCAAAGTGCCCCATAAACTTCTACCATTACCTACCATACCTTCTTTACTAGGACTACTTCTTCGTTACTAATTTTACATTTATAGATTTCTTGAGCATGTACTCATTTCAATCACCGCTCACTCAAGTAATCATTTACATTGAGGCTAGACATAGTTGAAATACCTACTAGTTTTCATTAACATGAAAAGGGATCAAAAGTGTCTTCCTGCTTTTTGCTATCCGGGCAGTGTTCCGGTCTGGGCNCCCATAAACTTCTACCATTACCTACCATACCTTCTTTACTAGGACTACTTCTTCGTTACTAATTTTACATTTATAGATTTCTTGAGCATGTACTCATTTCAATCACCGCTCACTCAAGTAATATTATGAAGAGTGTATTCGTACGCATATATAATTATGACCGAATAAAGAAGCACTAAATAAAATGATCTATATTTACATTGAGGCTAGACATAGTTGAAATACCTACTAGTTTTCATTAACATGAAAAGGGATCAAAAGTGTCTTCCTGCTTTTTGCTATCCGGGCAGTGTTCCGGTCTGGGCTTGTATCCCGAACTTTTTGTATGGCAGATTCGGGGTTCGGTCCGTTATATTAAAATACTATGAACCAACTATAACTATCAACTATAGCAAGAACATCCGCTATACGGTATATCTACTTTTTAAATTAAGCTCGACAAGTGATCAGGGATCATTTGTCATTGTATTATTGTATTATTTGTTTTTACGAGTTTGGAGGTTTTAGGAGCAATAACTGCTTCGTAATGTTATTTAAAGAGACGCCGCTTAAGGATTATAATTATACCCAATGTTGGGGTTGGGCTTCTAGCTGCTCAAAATATTTTGGTCGGATAGCCCTAATTTTCTTTGTAATTCCTGATTCCCCTTTAGGAATGAAACATGATTAAAGTTTACGGACATCTAACATCGGAAGTATTTTATACTGATGTCGTTTCCTGACTACTGATTCGTACTAATGTTTGGTGCATTTTACGATGATAGGGATCATTCAATAGTTCGTAGGTCATTTGATACTTGACGGATGCAATTTGTGACCCGTGGAAATTTGTGACTCATGTCAGTTTTGTGACTCGTTCAAGTTTGTCACTCGTGCACTAACTAGATGCAACCAATCGATTCAATGGGGGAAATTCAAGTCGCCTGGTATGCATACCTGCTGTCTTTTAGTACCGTAAGGCCTTTAAGTTAGCAACTTGACTTATTAAGTAGATTATTATAACTTTTAGTACCGATTAACATATCACTAATGTGACTAATGACCAACAACTAATGACGACGAGATGAATATCCATGAGTCACTTACTCTCAACGGAAATGCGGCTACTATTTCGAAACTGAATACGACTATGCTTCCTCAATAATCACTCACTAGTCAGTATGATGTAAAACTCAAGAATAATTTGCAATCTGTGAGACAGCAAGTGACGTATGGTCGTATATGCAACGGCTGTAGCTGGCTAGCTGGTAGTCTCTGTCTCTGCTGGAGAAGTAACTTGAAATTGAATCCAAACGGAAACGACACACTTGATCAAAACAGTAACAGATTCACACTCACCATCCACCAGATCACCACTGGTTAGTCCTGATAATTAACAACTAACTCTAATATCTCCTACCTGAGTGACGTACTGATTGATGTCCAGCAAAAATGTTCACCTGCCTCCTTTGGTACGGATCAACAAGGAGAATAGACTTGGCAGATGGGGTAGGGTTAAAGTGCGGTATGCGGTGCGGTACTTTTACACGACACGAAAGGGGTTCACCACCAATTTGAATTTCCCCCGTTGCATCAGTTGTTTGCATTTGCTTTTCGTCACAGTAACTCGTACCACTCACAAATTGCATCACTCAAATAAACTGTGGACCCCTACTACTAATAAACCTGCATTAACATAAAATGCATCCAGTAACGTCCGCAGGGGGTAGGCCTTGTAGACAAAGGATTTTAAAAAATGCACCATTTAAGATTTGCACAAAAGAGTAGCAGTATTTTTAAATCTTTACTAAAAAGATGAAGTTTTTTTTTAACTTACACTACAAAGGCTAAGTTTTTCTAAATTTACACTAAAAAGATGGATTTTTTTAATTTACACGGAAAAGACGGTTTCTTTAATATTTACTAAAAAGGTGGAGTTTTTTTTTAAATGAACACTATAAAAGATGCCGTTTTTTACATTTACACGGAAAAGACGGTTTTTCTTTTACATACACTTCAAAGATGGATTTTTTAATTTGCGCTAAAAAGTCACAGTTTTTTTAACATTTACACGGAAAAACGGTTTTTAAAAATTTAAAGTACCGTAAAACTTCCAATAATTCCCCGCCTCTAATAATTCCCTGCCTCTATTAATTCCCGGGGGCAAAGAGATAGGATTAGAAATAATTCCCCGCCTCTAATAATTCCCCGGTATATTAATAGAAGTATGCACTCATACTCCCATGATACTATTATTAATTGCCTCGTAATCTGATTGGATGACCACTGAAGACAACATTTTTCCCAAATGGAGGAAATATGAAGAATTTTAGCACTTTCAATAGTAAATTCTAAACTTCACACTTTGTGATGTCCGTAGCATTTTAATTTATGTAACAATATTGGCAAAATAAACTTCCGGGGTTGGTAATAATTCCCCGCCTCTAATAATTCCCGGGTCTGAAAAGTAGCTAACCAAATAATTCCCCGGGGAATTATTGGAAGTTTTACGGTATAAAAGATGCCGTTTTTTTCTACTTACATAAAAACGGTGACGTTTTTTTTATTTACACGGAAAGTAGACGGTTTTTTAAAAATTCATACTAGCTAAGGTGCAGTTTTTCAGCAGACCTACCCAAAAAAAACCTGCGGACATTACTGGTTGCGTCAGTGAAAATCTACTCAATCAGTCAAACGATTCAGGAAGCGAGTCAGGTAATTACGTGTGACAGAAACACTAACTATGTTGTAACAGTGGTACCTACTTAATTATGTTTCAATACCAAAGGGGAATACTAAAAAATTATGAGCTACTCCTCTCCCACCCCAACCTATGTCTCCAGTCTTTTGGAAGAGTCAAATACCGGCCCAACCATCAGCCCGGGATAGTTAATTGAAGTCAAACAAATTGTGCTCTTACTCTAGTACCAGGAAATTACACTGATGACCGAGCAGAAATAACAAAAAGCCTTTACGGGGCAAGAAGTGTAATTTTTATCGCACGGCGTGTTAAATAATTGTGAAATCAGTATGGAATTTTATTTTTTTATGATTCTCTCATTTAAATAAGCAATTTAAGTAGCACGAAAAAATAATCCCGTCAAATTAGTTGCTTCGGAAGTTCCTTGATGCTATGTAGGTACAAAAGACTTGGTACGTAACATTTATGTACAATGTTTTTTCCTAGGTTATCTTTTGCTCAGCTAAAAACCCAACCTCCTTTAAAACAGTCGAAATAATCGAATAATGAGTTTTATTAGTGTGAAATCCGTCATGACGATCAAATAATCGAAATCTTGGGAAGCAGCCTAATACCCCACCTCCATTACAATGTAGTCGAGTAAAAATTTGACTAAGAGCCCATAGCAACGCAAACAATTCATCTCCACTCAACCAAAGTAAACTATAGTAAACTAGCAACTGCTTCCCAGTCAAATGGGTTACTATAGTTAACTCCACTACATTGTAATGGAGGTGGAGC
>JAAXYX010001693.1:0-21232 GCA_036851915.1 Ptenothrix huangshanensis | reverse complement strand
GTAGCCGGTAGACTATTTTGACGGGGAGGCATTTCAAGTGAACTTTGCATGGCGTGATGGCGTGGGAGTAACGGAATCTCTGATTCGTACAACTAATTCTGCTGTTCTGTTTTCTCTTGTATCTCGCATTTGCTATATTAGGTTTCGGAGAACCAGCTTAGGCAGCTGTATTATCCATGTATTTGGATGTAATTAAGCGATATATTATTCACATACACCATTGTCTACATTCATAGAAGTTTTGTGGTTGGGGAATACGGATAGAGTGGCGGGGAGCAGCTGACGAATTAGTCACTCAGCTTGTAAGTATGTACATAGTAAATGGAAGCTTCGATAAGTCTACTTAGGTTTGGGAATCGGAATTCGAGAATTCTGCTGTTTCTTGAAAAAAATGAGACTTTTCGAAGAAAAACTTCTCACTTTATATAAGTAGGTACCGAGTAGATTGTGATTGTATTGTTATTAGTTATTACCAACGTGTAAAATGTCATGCTGTCTGTGTATCTAGTTATGGAATTGTTTTAAGAAAGCAGGCTACTCATGTAAATGAGGATTATTATCGAAGCAAGGAAAAATTATCCGAGTCCTAAATCTCCATGCCGATTTGTCCGTGAAGACCCTCATTATGTGGGTCTAGAATGACTAGAGGAGGAAAGAGCAAGAAGAAACCAAAAGGGAAATATAGTCACAGCCACATTCACAAAACCCCAGAGCCAATTACCCATCTACGTGCATGAAGTTCTATCTCCTAAAATTACAACTAATCCCTCTCGTATATTATTATACCATAATCTCTTTGGTAGGTAAGTAGAATAAGAGAGAAGTGGTATAATACTGCGTAATATGCAACTCCGTCAATTAATAAAATTACGGATACATTTTTAATTGCTGTAAGTAGTAAAAAATTGTGTCTCACTATGTCACATTGTACAGATACGGTAGTGGCATTGTACAAATAACTTCCTACCTATCTACATAATAGTGCAGTATCCAGATCCAGATCCTGCTTAGTCTTCGTGCTTGACAAGTGCTTGGAATTATGAATATGAACTGGAAAGTGCTGGTACCGTTACCATGCTACACATTATAATAACCCATTAGACATGGTATCTCTAGTGAGGGGACTTTTAATTCCAGCATCGCATCGTTCGTATCGTGGTTCTACTGGATCCAAGTCCAAGATCCGTGATGAACAACATGCATTTTACATTTTGCATTAATTGCAAGCCATGAGGGACTAACGACGTAATTTATTCCATCAGCTATTTCACACTTACTTGCAAATTCTTGTACAGAGCCGAGCTTGGCATTGCTTTGGATGGGATGAAATTTTGAAATGCTGCAATGGAGACGAAGCCGAAGGTAACCAGAGAGGAAGGAAGGAAGGCAAAGGCCGAGGCCGACATGGTCATGTTTTCTAAATTACATCCTCCGTCATTCCCGTAAAAAGAATAAAAGACAAGTTTCAGCTCCACTATTAAACAATGCATGTCGACGTCGACTACCGACGCTGAACAAGGAGTTTCTTTATGACTCTTTTCAAGTGACTATGAAGTTGAGTTAGGTTGAAATGTAAGCATGCATTACAAAGGGGAGCTGAGGAGCGTTTATTACTTCAAATAAATGCATCTCCAGAGAGAAATGAGAAATATTTAATATGGAAAAGAAGTGGGTAAATACTAGAAGGAGTGTGGGTTCCTATACCTACACATCTTTATGCACATAGTGATACAGGCTCTGATAGGAAGATCTAGTTGGAAGATGAGATGTGTATGTTATAATATCATTTCATAGGATCACATCCCATTCCCATCTAATCTACACATGGTCTTCTTCTTCCACACTTTACCTTCTAATTCCAGCATCCTTCAGGCATTCCACACATAGCTGGAACATTCCGTTTCCGATTCCGATCCGAAGAACGACAGTCCGAGTACGACACTACCAACTTTCAAAACTATGTAGGAACCTACCAGTGAAGTCTACAGCCTAAGTAGTAGTCCCATTCCTTTTTTCCACAACTCACACAAATCCAACTACTTTCACAAAAAAATCTCCTCGTATGTGTATACGTATGTGGAATAAAAAGTCTTTTACTTTCATCCCAAGAGTTCAGGGGCTCTTCAAAAATAGAATTATTACCCAAGCAGAGTCGTATTTCCGCAAATCCATCTACGCCATTTCCTTTTTTCCTCCTTCCTCTTTATGACGAATTAGGCTACATTAAATTCGCAAAAAATATTTTGGTGCAACATTTATCTGGCTGTAACAGTTTTTCGGGGAAAGCAATGAAAATGTAAAATAAAACTTTATGTATACGCAAATACATTACTACGTAATAGGTACATGTACTCCAGTAACTCAAGCATGTTGTTTTCCATAATTCCTTTTTTACTACCTACTCGATTCTTATAAGAATATGAATACAGTTGTAAAACCCCTCAGCTTTTGATTGCAAATTCAAGAAATAAATATCGAAATATGCAAAATGTGAATAATCCATACTAAGGAAACGTATTGGAATTGGAAAAGCCATTCGACACTATCTATCAAAGATTCTCTCATGTCAAATCAACTTGGTAAACTTCTTTCTTAAAAGAGTCTCTCACTCCAAACACTCCAAGCTACTATATTTTCTACAAGTAGGTACTTGCAATCTACATCTAAAAGTAGAAGACATGAAGGTATTCCGTACGCCGTTTTAGACTAGGTGCACACACCCCTTGGACGTGGATACTACCTATAGATTTATTATAAATGTGGACATAAAATTGTAGATGAAAGGAGAAACTACTTATTCCCTAACTACTTGGTTATGAACTACCTTTTCACTTCTCTTTACCACGGTTTTTAGCCGTGACTACCCGTGAGATTGTTTTGATGAAACTGCCGGTTCGAAATTGAAAGCGCGTGTAACGTCCAAAACTGTAAAATAAAAAGGAGAAGAAGATGCTTAAGAATTCTCATTCCCTTCCATGGATCGTCATTGTCTTGATTCTTCATCTGGAACGGAAACTGAAGAAGACCAAAAAAGCCAGACCAAGACCAAGACCGAGACCGAAGCCAAGACAAGACAGAAGACCCAAGATAAGACCCAAAACTATCCTATAGGGCCAGATATTAATTATCCAAAAAGTCAGTGAGAATGCTGTGAAAGGAGAAACGTGATGCCTATTTGTATTGTAACTGGAACTTTGTGCTTTTGTTGCCGGTCTTAGTTTTTGAATGTGAGCGTGGAATTGTTTTTGGAGCTCAAGTTGAGTTGATTCAGGGCAATTGTGGTATTACTGGAAATGCTGGAAACTGGTACTACTAAGATGTTGTTGGCGAAAGTGGGGAAGATTGTGAAAGTAAGAATTTAAAATTCCTAAACGAATTTCATGAATACATAAATAAGAAGGGGGAGGGGAAATGGGGACTGGGGAAGACAAGATGCACTTCGCATTTGCATCTTCTCCTCTCATTCTCATCCACAACATTAGCTTTATAGTGCTCCTGGCCTTCTGCCTCATCCTGGTCCTAGTCCTGATTCAGATTCTGATGCCATGAGAAGATCTGATGTGATGCGATCGTGTTCAACAAACTTGCAACTTTTTCTTGGGTAAACTTTCATAGAGGTACTTTAAAGCTATACTTTGCTACGCTGGTTTGGCTGTAATACTAGGCTTTGGCTTTAGCTTCGACTTGACTGCGTAGTCTTTCTTTCTCGTTGGTGTTGGCTTGGTGTTGGCCGTCGCCTGATGGCACGTACTGCTATTGCTCATGAGATGATTTGGGAGCCTTGCCTGGCTTGAAACAGCCTCTGAACTCCTCACAAACAAACAGTTCGCTTTTGCTGTCGCAGGTAGTCGTTGTTTGGGCTCCACTTGCACTTCGCAATTTACTTCGTAATTCATAAACTTGCAATTCAATTCCAAGTCCTAACTCACTACGAGTACAACTGCAAACTTTGTCAGAGACTTCCTCACAGTTCCAGCACTTGTCCTGTGTATTCTTTCCTTTCACTTATTTATTCGATTTTTGACTGAAGCGGTCGGAAAAAGACTGGCAAGCTATTAAGAATTTAGCATCTGTGGCCTACGATTCATTCTAGAAACTAGAATACATAAATACAAAGTGACTGACACGAGGGCAAGAGATCCCGATCCGATTCCCGACGCGGACTGACTATCAACTATGTGTGCATACTAACACCAACACCCACCTTTGGTTTGGATTTGGGTTCTTTGATTTTCAATTTGGCTCTGATTGGAATTGGAAATACTGGAATATTCTCATTGCAATTCTTACTGGATTCGTTCGTGTTCAAAAATTGTGTGGTTGTATATTTTTATTTAACTATATTTTACTCAGTAGTTGTTTGTTGGTGTTTCGATGCATCGGTTTTGATTGTAAAAGCTCGACATTTGTATTCATCAGCGATTACAAAAAAATATAAGTCAAGTGTATTTACTCGTGAACCAAGCAAAGGTAAATTAGCAACTATATTCAATAGTCGATATGATGTGCTGTTGCTAGGAAAGGACGAACAAAAGGAACTAAAGGAAGGTTCGACGTTTTGTTGTCGAAACTGTTTGCGTGTTGTTGAACATTCGGATTTGGAAGTGTCTAGAAGTGGGAGGTGTGATTGAGAATAATTCAAGTTATACTGATCTTTAGAAGTGAATAACAGATACGTAAGTAAACAATGAATTATTTTGCATTCTAGCTTTTAGAGTGGGTTTGGGGTTAGCAGTCTAGCACACGTTCACATTTGTGTGTTTTGCCATATTATGTTTGTTAGCATGTAATTTTTGGAGGAAGATCAAAGTTTTGAAGTTGGAATGGGAAATGGTAATGGAATGATGATGATGATGAGGATTTGAATAATAGAGATCGTTGTGTTTGTCATTTGTTCAAATGGGAGAAGCGGTCTTTAAGCTCATTAAAATTAATTAAGTTGTAAATGTTTGGTTTACCCGTTAACATACAAGTTGAGTCTGCTGGCGATTATCATATTTAATACTGGTTGTTGGTGTTAACATGTAAGCAATACAATTACTGTCATGGTCGTCATCATCTTCGTAGTTCATAGTTGGTAGGCAGTATGTAGTCAGTTTATTCAATATATTCTTTGTTCATATTTGTGAGTTTCGTTTGGCATCGACTTGCGGATTTCGGTATCAACCTCGGACTTTTTTGCTGTTAGTAATTTTAGGTTTGATTTTTATACGTATTTTTATATTGAATTGTTATGTTTTTGCTGTCTTAAGACATGTGGGGATGAACCGCAGCGTCTCTAGTGTTTTACTGTTAGTGTTGACCGTAGTAATTATCGGATCATCGAGGCTATTTTCGCTCGCTCGTTCAACGTTTTCATTCTCCGGTTGTGCTGCGACGATATGATGACGATGACGATCACCGATGGACGAAGAACATAATGCCATTTTGTAAATGAAATTGTAAGTAGGTTCGACATCAAACTAGCAATTTATTCTGGAAGCATACTTTACTTTCACGAATCTCGAGAGTGCACCGTTGACTTTTCTTTTTCGAGATGGCAAAACATTCTTGGGCTTGTAAAAGTTGGAAGAATACGATGTTTTCCCATCGTGTCATACTCGTATCGTTCCGTATCGCATCATATCGTAAATAGTAATAGTAAAATCGATCATCCATCCAATTTACTTGCAGTTGTAAATGTTATGTAACAACAGCCAAATACCAAGTTATAAAATTTATTACATTACATCATTCATGGTTAACTTATTTTACGATCTCCCCCAACTTCACTTCCAATTTCATCCAACCAACTCCAACTCCAACTCCGACCCAACTTCAGCTCCAAGGCCTATCATCAACAATATTATTTGTCAGTTTGTCACTTACGTTGGAGGATTTGCTGTGACTCGATCGAGGTGCGCAATGTTGATGTTGATGCTGATGTTGATATGTCTTGCCAGTCCTCAGTCCTGAATACGGAATGCCAATAATGAGTGATCGTCTCATCGAGCTCAAGCTAAACTTTAACTACTGACACACTCTCGATCTACACCCCATGGGTTTATTGATAATGGATTGTGTCAAATCAGGAAAGAATCGCATCCTTCACCATTTTTTGCAGGGTTGCTAGTTAGTGCATTATCATACTTCCGAAAGTACATAAGTACTGCGTGTATGATGTATGTATGTATGCATGCACATATTTCTACATTCAATCGTTCCTAATTTACGTCATTACCATTACTTCGCTATATGTTCTTTCACGAGAGATTTTTAATTCTACTGAAATGGCAAAGACTAAACGTCAAGTTATGTGTTTTTTACCTATGTCTATTGGGCTTTAACAATAATTATACAAAAAGAGTATAATGTTTGCCTAGCTCCTTTGCTCCTTCCT
The DNA here is from genome assembly GCA_036851915.1 of Ptenothrix huangshanensis. Lineage (NCBI taxonomy): Eukaryota > Metazoa > Arthropoda > Collembola > Symphypleona > Dicyrtomidae > Ptenothrix > Ptenothrix huangshanensis. The sequence continues at coordinate 14,853 of JAAXYX010001693.1, read as the reverse complement.
TGAGTCACTTGAACGAGTTATGAATTACGAACATCATACTTATAAATATGCTCAAGTCAAGTTAGTTTTTGCAACATCTAGGGTCGTGGTATTGAGTTGGACGATCACGTTTAGTTATTATTACATTGCAAGTCATAAATATTGACCTAAATTTTAATTATGTAATTAAAGAGCTTACTTAATGCTAGTCTCCTTTGACCGTTAGAGTTAACATAAACTTAATCAAGCGTGGTCTTAGATCACAAGAGCTAGACTTTCATATTACAGCCGGAGGTTGGAATCAAGAAGTCTGCAGTGTTTCTTGTCGTCAGTACTAAGATATAGCAGGAAGATTTAAAGCAAATTAGGTAATTATCGTTACCGTTCAAGCAAAACAAAATTCCAGTTCCAAAACCGTAACCAATACGAATAAAAGGTCGTATGTATTTATAAAGGAATTATGCATTGTACCTAGACTCTATTCGATTCGATGTGATCGTAACCAACGTTGCTGACGCTTGTTAACTTTGCTGTTACGCTGTTAACAATTTTGATGCGTATTTGCTAAAGAATAGCACAAGTACAGGGAAGGCCAAGTCGTGCTAGAATACAAGGTGAGGTAAGAGGCAATTCATCTTCATAGGCCATTAAGGTGTGGGTGTAAAATTATTTTTATTCAGTCTTGCCATTTTCAAGATATGTTAGATTAAACACTGGAAAAATGTTCGATGATCTTTTGATTCGAACATTAGGTGTTGGTCACTTTTGTTGGATGTGCATCATGCGTTGTCATTGACGTATTTTCTTTTTTCTTCAAGGTATTAACCGAACGGTATGTGGAATAGGTCAATGGGCTTTGTGCATTATTTGTGTATTCATTTACGTACAACTTATGTATAAATGGAAGGTGGAATGAAAAAGAAAAATAATCAAGAAGAATACAGAGGAAAGAGAGTCCAATAAAGAGGAGTGAAGTGGATGACGTGACTGCGGATATTTTTGTGCCTAAATTAATTCTATTGCTACACCATCCACACGTAGCCTCAATAAGACAACACGATCCTGCAGCAATCTGCATCATTCCTTCTTCATCTGTTTCTGCTTGCCTTGAGTTCTAAGGAAATATTCTCCTCATAATTTATGCACATCAAAGATATGATAATGCACTCACTTATCGCTATTCTTAAATTAGGCACTACTTGTAGTCAGCAACAGAAGCAATTCAGCAGTTACTTGAATAATTGAATAATCTGCACCCAAACGTAATTGAAAACAGTCAGATATATATAATTCGTATTTTTATTGTGTTGTTTGTATTGTATCGCAGGAGAGCTGGAGTTACATCCTACTGCTTCTGCTTGCAGCTTCCTCGACTACCACAGTTTTTTTCTTACAGAATTTATAGAGAGTAGATACATGTATCGAAGATGTAAGATGGAGATGTGTATGACAGTATCATGATTATGGTTTCTAACATGGAAAATTGGATTTTGAAACTTGAGATTGTATTCATAAATAATTTATATGCGTAGTTTTTTGGCTCTAATTATTAAAATACTCATTCAAAAAGCAATGTGTCTGCATCAAATTAATGACCGCGAACGCAGCCACTCTGTGCATCAATGCTGTTAGTTTCAACACTCCTGTTTACAGCATTATTATTACTTCATTATAAATCGTGCTTGGGAAAAAAACAGGGACTTCCATAGTAGGCATAGTCATATATACTGTGCTTCTATAATTTTGTACCTAGTACGTAATTAGGCAGCCTACTATGTTGGTTACTCTCACTTTTGTCTAACAATAGGTCTATAATACTAGCTACAAACTATACTGCAACGTTTTGCGTTCGACATCGAGAGCTGTAAGTGTGATTTTATTTTCGGGCGTAATTTAATAGCGTAACGAATTTCAACTGTGTATTATCTAAGTGCAATTGAATTAGAGTTGAAATTGGGATTCATTCTGAAAATGCTAATTTAGTAATGGTAACCACTGAGTTCAGTGTGGTCATCGTTGTCCGTTGGCATTCGTTAGAATACACAAACATATGTGTGAAAGCTTTGGTCTTTAGGTAACTAGACATGCAATAGTAACAATATTCGCGCTATTCGCCAAGCTATAGTTTCATTTCTCGAACAAAAACGAAGATGACTGAAGGGACTATTGCGCCAAGGGAAATTCTAATGGTAAATGTTTTATAATTCATTGTTTTGAAGTGAGTGTACATATCAGCTACAGAGCAATATCAACAGCACACACAGCGAGCTGGGGAATAATTTCTTGTGTCTTATAGCCTCGACTCTCGACTCGACCGATTGTTTTGAAGATTTTATATCATTGTTATAGGTACAGTATTCATTGTAAGTTGTGAACGATACAGTGAGAATGACGCATAAATTATAATTACAAAGCACAACATTTTAGCTGAACCGCTAAACGATCTTGTTGAGGACAGTGGGGGCATATTGTCGATTCTGATTCTAAACTTGTATTATAATTGTTGAAATAGGTATATGTAGGTAAATACATACGTAGTTGGGTAATTACAGTATGTATTATAAATACCTATGTATAGTATTTCGCGTTCCTTGTAATACTGATTATTCTTGTGGGACGTTGGATTGGGATTTTGACTTAGATTTGAAAGCTGTTGGATAGTTGAATGGTTGGGTGTTGGATCTGTTGGACTTATGAATGTTCGTGAAAGGTGATGCACCAGTAGGTACTTGGATGTGTAGGCGTAGGGACATGACAAGCACGGGGAATTGGGACAGTCAAAACGTCATTTGTATTCAGTAAGTTTATTCTCTGGTGGTGTTATTACTTTTTCCACTCCTGCCATGCCACACACTTCAGTTTCTAACGAGAAATGACAGATATGTGTTCATTAATGTAATATCCGGGGTGGAAGAACTGTTTCGTTCCTGTATGTGCAAAATACTCGAACTGCATGCTTGGAAAGATCAGATAATAGGACTAAAGTATAAAGCATACGCGTGGTAATGGAAACTTGGATAATAATTTAATAATTATCAGACGGACGTTTGAAAAGGTAGAATTTGTGAGCGTACTAAAATCGTGTCAGCGTCAACTTTCTCGTTTTCGAACACCCACGGTTGAACTTTTGAGTCAGTCAGTCGGACCATTATGCTTGATTTTGCCCGCAAGGTAGAAGTTCGTAACGTGTAAATGCAGTATATAGCTACATCTAATATTTAGTGGCAAACTGCCGTGAATGATTTAAATCAAATTAGTTTGAATCTAGTGTGGGGTCTATTTTGCCTGAAGGTATATACGAATAATCAGTGGCCTGGCTTTGGGTTTGATTTCTGATTCATTATTTAAAGCAATTTGTTGATTGGATGTTGATGACATGACCTGCTGGGTAGGGTGTCGTTAAATTGAAAATTATATCTTGATACTTTTCTGATTGTATATCCATTTTGTATCTTTCCAGATAAATCCAGTGGGTGAAATTGGAGAAAGGTTTAGAGACAGGAAGCAAGAAGAATTTCGCTTTGGGACTGGGCCGGTGCGTCCACACAAATAGTAACCGTCAGAATGAGTGATAAAGCCTTATCGATGTCCCTTGGTGAGCTATGAATTTTGGAGTATTTATAATATTGCCTGTTTCATTTGGATGATGGGGATGACGATGTGAATGGCGAATGGGAAATTTATGTATTTCCCTGGGGAGAGCTTGCATCGTTGAATCCTGGCTATGTTGGACTTAAATTTACATGAATAATTGAAATTGAATACGTATGTGTGGGTTTGTGTGAATGCATAGCTACGAACTTTGAAGACTTGTAAAGAATGTTGTGTATCTGTAGTTGGTGTGCTAATTATTAATGACTTTTTTGTCTTTTGTTTGCTGCCCATCGGTCTGGCTCTGGTTCGCGTACAGATGACTACATCAAGACCCAGAAAAAAGGGAATTCAAAGCAGCAGCAGCAACCGGGCAACCGTGCCAGAGGTAAAGGATCAGGACCGCAAGTGAATGTAGCGAGGAATTTATCGAATAAGGTAAAGCCTTACTGTTGTTTGAGCCTGAAACTATTACCTTCCGTAAATAAAGAAGCTTCTACGGCAGACTAAGGACCCAAAATGAATAATTGAGGAATTGTAAAATTTTAATCATTTTCTTTGAAGCACAAGACTCGGTACTTTCAATCTGGCGTTGGTGGTGGAGCTGCTGGAAGGATACGTGGAGGAAATTCAAATGCAAAAGCAACTTCAAGGACGGCTGTGAATGGAAGAAAAAACGGAGGCCGACTAAGTCGGCCAACTCTTGTAATTACATAAATAATTTCACATTTCTGTTTCAGCTGTGTAGGTACCTCTGTGAGTTTCAGTCTCCCACATGGAAGTTGTTAGTTTAAGGTGGAGAAAGCAAAAGCAATTGAAAAAGCGTTTTCGGTTGTAATGACAAATGAATTCAAATGATCCCAGCCCAGATAAAGTGATCTGATATAATATTTTAATCATGATGCAATTCCGCTGGAAGTTAATGGTGGTTTGATTCTGATCATTTATTCAATGAGTTTTTGTATGGGTTGGAGATGCATTTGGAATTGAAGTTTGTCAAGTCTTGAAAGCTCAGTCTACAAATTGCGAAGCTTGAGAAGTGTGCGTAACGAGAGCAAGAACGACTACAGACCACTGCTTCAGTAATTCAGTACTATAAAAAGCAATGGGTGGGAATGAGAACAATTTAGCGTGGTACGTAGATCGAGGGAAAGAAGGAACGTTTGGGTACGTTCGGAATGGAATGACACACTGACGTTACACCTTCTTCTGCTTGTGTATTCTTGCCGACTTTAGGGTGGAAGTAGAAATGGAAACTTAAACAACAACGCTGGCAAGCGTGCTTCTGGACTTCAGTTCAAAAGAATCAACAACCGGTTGAATGTCGGAGGAAGAATTCGCCCAAGAATTTCCCAAAGGACGAATCGACTTCAGACGAGTCTGCCTAACCCACGTCTTAACCAAAGAGCCCAACGTTTTGGGACTAGTGGTAACCGCAACCAGAACCCAAACCAGGTCCAGGCTCTAGTTTCCACCCGGAATTCTAATCAAGGTGGCTTGATATCTGCTGGGAATCGTAATAGGAATCAACAGAACCGGAAGAATTGGACTCGAGGACTTAATCGCAATAACAGAGTCCTTCCGGGTGGCTCGGTTCGTCCACGAAACAGCAATAGTAACAGTCTCACCATGATTAAACCCAAGCCTAATATCCGAGTCCGAAATAAGCGTGTTCAACAATTGATTCAGAAGCGGATTCAAAGAGCTCGAGTTACTTTGGCTCGTAAAACTGTAAACAGGAACAACTTGAGGGTAATTCTAAATCAATTATTCATCCAAGTGCTTACATACTTTACCAGACTATACTTTACTCTACTTTATTTTGCTTCCAAAGTATCAGCACCTTATTCTCTGGTGGTTATGTATCACATATCTAATGACTTTTCTTTGTTCTTGTTTTGTTGTTCTACAGATTGCACCCGCATTACTTACTTCTCGTCGCGCTGGTGGTCCACGTTTGGGTTCTCTAATCGCAGGCAATCCTCGGATTCGAATTTCAAAGGCTCAAAGAGCACTTGCTCAGCAGAAGCTGAACCGTGCAAGACAAGCTAGAGCACGAAGTGCTAAAACACAAAGGTAGGTATCTATGTAACTTTGGCAGATTTCTATGCCCTCGCCCTCTTCTATGCGCTTTACATTTAATTGAACCTGTAAATTAATGACTGACTCTGCTGGCTCCAATTTGTTCAACTTTGATATTTTGTACAATAGGCAAGGAGGAGATGGACCGTCGCGAAGGCAAAGGCAGAATAATAGGGGGCTCATACTGGATAGGAACAATTTGGTGAAGGTTCGTGTTGCAAATGATTTTCGATCTCGTAACTTGCAGCCTAGCTTCCATCCCTCAGTGTACCAACATCAACACCAGCAGCCAACTTCTAGTTCATCATTTGCATCTGGTCCTTACCCACTGATGTCGGTGTCCCATGGTTATCCCGAGCATGGTGCTGATTCTGACATGGCCATGGGTTATGATTTTCCTCCCTTTGTATTATCCAATAATCTATCCCGAGACAGAGACCATCATGCTATGGCTATGGAGTCTGCACGTCAATCTCTCAATCCAGATATTCAGCGCAAAATTTCTATCATACAAAATCGAGCGAAGCATAGTCGGAACCAGCTAGAAATTTTACCGGATTTTAAAGGGCCTGTGAGTACGTGCAAAGTAAATCCTGGAGATAGATTCCGAATGATGATGAACTAACAGTGGAAGGAACCCAAGTTTGAATGAACTATTGCAAACGACGTTAAGTTTTCAACCAAGCGAACAAGCTCTTGTTTTTAGTCTATTTATCTTTGGATCGTCACAAATCTATGGGGATTGTGACTGTGAGTTATCTGATTACCACATGATGAGTATGAGTTAGAATGCTACCCATTAATCAGCCAACAACAACAGATCTTTTTGTGCCTAAATTTACAATTTATACAAATAAAGTTATTGTGTTATATTGCGTACGAGTTATTGCGTAACTTGATTTATCTAAATCTTCTATATTATGTTTTAGTCGTTTTTTCCTCTATACCCTTGTTCAATTTACGATTACCATTAAGAATTAAAGTATTTACGATTTCGAGTGATGTATAACGTATAATTATTTAACGAACTCTTCTTATAGTTAGAGATATTAGAAACCGTCATTTGTTAGTGTTAGTGCACATTTTCAGTTGGAAAATTGAAGTTGCTATAGTATTCAAATTAAAATGTTCAATATTTTGACAGCAACCTTTACGTTGAAATATTTTTTGTATGCGTTCTCCTTAAAACCAAGTTTGTTATGTCATTGTAATTACTTTATAATTATACTACTAAATTAATTTGTGAATTTTGTATCGATGTAAAAGTGAAAAAAGTTTAACTAAGTAACATTAATTAATTATTGTGTGTATCAAATTAACTGCATAAAATTGTCTATGCATTACATAAATTGAATACAAAAGAGTAACACGCTGCGAACATATATTCAAAGTTACAATTACTTTAAAAGAATGGTAAGTTAGTTTTTGTGATTATTAATACCATTACCATTATTTCTAACTATTCTATTGCTCCACTATTTGTAAAAGTACCTACTACGTATTTGAACTTCAATATTGAAATGGAAATTGTGAGTTGTTTTGGTTGTAAGGTAAAACAAGGTATTGCTACAGAAGTGTGTATGTATGTACGTGTAATTACTTACTACTTCCTTGTAGATCATAACATAATATCATTCTACTGCAATTACTTAATTAACTAATACTTATTACATACTCTTATTATTCTTAAATATCAATGTAATTACAATGCATAATATTACAAATAACAATTATGTGCGTTTAAAACCTTTTAAACTTCAATTCAAGTTAGTTGGATGTTTTTTAGTTTAGTATTCCGTGTATTTCAACATGAAGGTGGATGGATGACTGACTGAATCCATTGTTAAGAGAATTTGAGTGCACCACATCACATCACAAGACAAATAATTATCAAGAATTGGAAAATCCTCGAGTACAACGTTCTATTTAGATAATTATACGAGTATAGGTCAATACATATTATACAGAATTATAGTTATGTATAGGCACTAATCATTTAAATCGAATTACCTACTCTACCGGTCTAATACTTTCGCGTGTTGAGTTGCTTACGTTTCTGTGGTCCTAAAGGTAGTAATACCAATAATTGTAGCTGTTACTAATTATTTAATTTGTTGGGTCATCGGAGAAGAAAAATCTTAGTTGCAATTACCTAGAATTTGCAATTATTAGATGGTATTTACGAGTACGAGTACGAACCAGAGCCAGGTTGAAAAGTATCTTGTATAGTGTGATTGAAAACGCTTTATAGGTTTAGATTGACAGGTGACATGACAAGACAAGGTCCAATTTTTGACTTTTGATGCACTGAATTACTGATTATTAATAAATTATAGCTTTACCACTGCAGTTTCAAAGAAACAGGAGTAATGATGAAGTATAAGAAACAAGAAGGATATTATGCAGTTTGATACACAATTGCAAACATAAATTGACTAGAGAATTAGATGGAGATGCAAGAAGTAATAGTTTCTAATGCTATAATTATTGTTACTCTTTTATCGACCTGAGAAGGTCAGGTCAGATCAGATCAGGTCAAATTAGGACTAGATGCTATTATTGTGACACTAATAGAGAATGAAGATACGATGATACCATTATGTACTTAAATACTGGAAGGAAATGGAAATGGAATACGCTCATTAATTGCAACTTGAATTACCGGGCATTGTATAATGATATGTGCGTATGACCTATGTTTGTTCATACGCATGTAGCTATGTGTGTAATACTCAGAAACAATACTAATAAATTGTTACAACGTCGAGTGGAGTACTTAGCCATAGGATTTCAATGATTTATTGATGCATGTATTTAAATCCGTAATCATAACAGAACCAGCTATGCTCGCCGATTATAAAACCACGAATTTTGTGTAATTGTAAGTTATAATAATAATACAACTAACAACAGTACAATATTATATAGTATAATTGAATATATATATATATAAGCATGTGTGTAAGATTGTACAGTTTTAACGTGAATAAATCAAACCAAATCAAATTCCTGCAAACTGTAAAACAACAAACCATAATAATTATATAGCAAGCTGAAGTTCCAAGTTTGAAATAACTAAGACATTCACGCTACACTTGAGGCTGCGGAAGTAAAATATTTTAATTAAATACCTAATTTATAATTCCATGGCATGGTATTTTCTAGTACACTGATTCAGCATTGCTTTCCTTTTCGCATATGTAATTAGTATTATTCAAAATTCAAAGTCTTGATAACAGTGGCAATAACATTAGCGCTATAATTTACACAATAATTATAACATCAGTAACTACTTTATCTAATAACACCAAGGCTTCTTTCATTTTCCCGCTGTTCTTCTTTCTGACTAAATTGAATTCATTATTGGAGTAGTATAGGAAAAAGGAATGCTGAACGTTATAATAATTACAAAATTTATGTATGTAACAAATATTATTAACGAGTAGAAACAGTGATGCACTAAATCTAGTCTACCTGGGTAAGTTTTAGTCTAGTAGACGTGAACCATACCGTAGGCAAAAGTCCAGCATAAAATGTAGGTGAATAAGGCACCGAAAAATCCATTAGTAAGAATTGCTTTCCTGGAGGTAAAAAATCGTTCATAATTTGACCCAGCTTTGGCCACCAGAAGCAGCCACATTCCAACGATTGCTATGATATAAAATCCGAATCCGTAGAGTGCCGTTAGTCCAAGAACCCCAGCACCCATTCCCGAGAAAACGGCCGTGCATGTTCGGCAATACTCCACCACAGCTGCATTGTGGCGAATGGCACCTTCATTGTAAACTTTGACCTCACCTCCCTTGTCCACTGTTAGTGTCCTCGTGCGCTGCATCCTGTAGTCGTAAGTTACTCTCTGAAATTAGTACCAAAGTTGGGTCAAAGATTTAAACGTTACAACAAACCTTTTCGAAAATAAGCAGAGCCGATAGTTAACAATGACATTGCAATTCTTATTAATTCATAAGATCTAAGCTGCGGTCAGTATTCTACTGGTGGGACACAATCGAACGTAATTATTAATAATGCTATAAACGCATTACAAATAAATTATATTATTTCAATTATTTTCTTAGTAAAATTGAAATTTCAAAAGTTTAATCAAAAACTAGGTATTTACAATTATATTAGACTAATTTGTCATTCTCCATGTTAGAAATACCTAGTTTTTGTTAATGTATCTAAACTTTATTTACTCTCAAAACTTACGTGGGAATGAAGTAGTTTTTATGCAACTAATTTTCCACCGATAGTTTCACTAAATTGCGAGTTGTGGCAACCTTTGTCTTATAATTTCGAATGGCGCAGGGTTTTTTGAACAGATAATTTTAATTAGCAGTTAGCAGTGGTTAAAGATTCAATAGAGGAAAATTGATGTTTCCTTCGGAAGTTCAGATTTCTTACTTCGCGGCTCAAGTTATCCACATATGCGCGGGGAACTTGAACAGAGCACGTTGATTCAATTCTGGTCAATCAATCTGCAATTCTGCAAGCAAAAGTGCAAGAAGTAAGAAGTGAGGAGACAAAAATTGTGCACTTACTTGAAGTTAGTTCTCGTCATTAAACTTTGTTTCGATTTTAATATCCACATAAAGGATTTTTGAAAATACTGAATATGATAAAGGATACTGCTAAGCTTTCTCAGGTAAAATTAGCAAGCCATGCAAATATTTCTGTATAGTACTGACTAACTGGTTTTTATTATTTTTGATATACAATTTCGACTTACCATTTTAAAAACTACTTTTTTTAAATACTTTTGATTTCGGTCAATTCATTTTGTCATTTTTTTTACAAATTGCAGATAGAAAATATTGAGCCACAGGACGTAGAGACAACAGCGATGGATGTTAATGAAGGGAAAATTCAGAGGAAGCGTAAGCGAATTTCATTTGCCGAAACTGTCCAAAGCGTAGAAAATAGTAAGTACAGCACAAAATACTTAATTTTTATTAGAATCTACATGTAAATTATGAGTTAACGAAGGACTGCAATAGTTAATAATGATTCGATATTTCATTTAGTTATGTTTAATGGTTGTATTTTTTGCACAATAATTATGTAAAATCCATATTTTCGACCATTTACTCGATTAATAGTTTTATTTTTAAAAAAGTAAGCGTTTGGACTCAAGCAGACCTTCATCAGGCTAAATTCAAAAATTTAATGTCGAATTTTAAAGATAGTAGTTTCAAGAATAAAAATTTTGTGTTTTAGGTTCTGCCGCTATTCAGGAACAAAAGCGGAGAAAATCAAAATCCAAAAATGTAAAAGAAGACAATACATTAGATGCTGATAAAACTGATATTTCCATAAATGAAACTCCAGCTACTCCGGCTTCGATTGAGGTCGATCTCATCAAAACTGAAAATCAAGAAACTCCTGCAGAAAAAAATATAGACCTTTGGGCAAAAATTGTTGAAGACTCAAAATCTTCTGGCATGAATTATGAAGATGCAATTAAAACCATATTGCTGGAGAAACTCCTCGCTGTTGTAAATAATTCCTCGGATGAGACCATCTATGCAGATTATGTCAAGTTTATTACAGATCTAAGCTTGATTTTTGAGAAATTGCGCCGTTTTCCAAAAATGATATCAAAGTTTCTGTACTGCGTTCGGACAGATATTGTTCCCCTCTTCGAAACTATCGACAAACAGAACGTGAAGCATGTGCCGTGGACAGACCTTGTCCTGCCCTCGAAGTTTATGGATTCGATTGCTCCAGTTGTCAGTTTATTACCCAGTGGGCAAATCATTGATTTGTGGAAAACAATACATCATAATTTGGATGAAGAATGTGTCAAGAAAATTGTGGACGAAAGTGGTATGAGTCTTCATAATTTTCTTTAATCTTTTGTGATAAAAATTCCTCCTAATTATAAGTGGTGCAGGTGGAGATTTGTATTGATAGACACTTCCTAATTTTACTGTAGCAAATAGATAGTAGATATACTATAGTGTCTTAATTTTCTTTATATACCTAGGTATATGAATATGATAACTGGTTTTTTTGTTTGAACGTAACATAATATTAGATCAACCGGCTTTGCGTCATTTCTTCACAATCGTCGTCGCTATCCTGACTGAGTTTATGTCCAGCATTAAAGTCTCTGACACGTCGGTTCCAATATCACAAATTGAAAAAATTGTCGATATTATGACCAAATTGAAGGATGATTGTTTGGTTAAGCTTGGGATAGCGCTTCTGAAACGTAAACATGTGAGTTTGGTGTTTATATATTGATCTCTGCATTAAAATTACTTATATACCTATACCTTAAGCCATAAATCATGGGCTTCACCCACACGTCAACTACGTCACTTACCTCTTGTTTTTTTCGCAAGCAATTATTCATCACTTTGTAGTCAGCACATGAGTAGTAAAACAACAGTAACGAGTTCCAATTATTGCAACAATGCGGACATCGCAATTTCCCTTTTAATATTATCGATTATAATTAATTGTGTATATGTACACGGCTTAGTATTTTTTAAATATGAAATATGTTTATAAAAGCTACATATGCCTTCAGATAAAACTGCTTCGACTTCTGCTTTGGATGTAGCTTGCATTGCAAGTCCAGTTCTGTCAGTCCACTCGCCCAAAAACGAAACTAAATCTGTGTAGCAGTTGGCATGGCATGGCAGTGTTTCCTTTTCAATCTGACAAGATCATAATTACCTATGCAAATTGGGTCCAACTCTATTTATTCTGCTGCTTAATGACATACTTAATCTGGCAGTGTCTATTTTGTTCTTCCTTTATGAATTACATGATTTGATTTCAGAACACCCAACTCATGGGCTCCTTTCTAAAATTGTCGTACACGTGGGCCGAGCTTCATGCACTTCTAATGCTGTACAACGTCAAGTACAAGGCGAAGAATGAAATTATTACCATTGCTTCCAGTCGCAGCAGCGATAATCTCTCTGAGGTGACGGCAAAACTTGCCGAATCTACGTCAGCCTTCAACTTAACAACTTTGCATCCTTACCTGGATACGCAATCTTGGATTTCCCTCGGCAATATCATTACCAAATCGGAAGACGCTTCTAGTAATCTTCTCTTGGTGAGACAAAATTACTTTACTCGAAAAAAGTTACGCATTTCTTCCTTCCATCCCAAGTTCTAGATTCCTAAAGAATGCCATTCAGTTCTGCGTTTCTCTTCCTGCAATTTAATACTAATAGTAGCATAGTGCAAAGTCTTCATCATCATTGTCATCATTATAGTAACGACGTCGATCTTGAAATAGAAGTACATCGCTGTTATGGCTAGCGTAGTTTGTTCGTTTTAATGTTTATTCTTTTTGGGCATTCAGGCATGTAAAAAGCAAGAGTGTCTTGAATACATTTATGTATAGGTATGTATAATTAATTTTATATTGCGACTTACTGGACTTCCACCTACGCCGTCTATACCAGCAGGTCAGGAGTAGAAGTAGGGTTAGACCAGGACAGTCTAATGGTTGGTAATGGTCTCATTCTTTGGCTATGGTTAGTCTTGTAAACAGCCTCAAGACGTGAATCTGAAATACCTGTTGAGATTTTGGGATTCTAAAGGACTTCACTTTGCCATTAAATTGGTAGGTACTACCTTAAAAAAGGTGTACACGATTTACATAAAAGTACATGATATAAATTTGAAACATCGTAAAAATGTCGCACACAACTCAGCGCTTAGGCCTGTGCTATTGAAAGCATTGGCATTTACTTTTGTAAATAATTAATGAGCTCCACAAATCGTAATCCTACTCTTAAAGAAGGGAGAGTCAAGCAAAATCCCACTTCATGCCCATCGGACCAGCGTTTACTTTGCAGCTTTGAACTTTCTGTAGCATTTTTGCATCATTACTTTATGACGATCGTATGGAGCTTTACTAAGAACTTCATTATGACTGCGTTTCTCATGCATTTGGACAGTTGTTTAGTAGTTGGCTAACGGTCATATCACTGTTGCAAAAGTTGCAATGACGAAGATAAGGAAACTGAGAAGATGTTATTATAATAACGTAAAATGTCAAACGTCAACGTAAAGATCGACTTGATCATGCATTTTGTTGGGACTTCTCGCATTCCAGTCGGTATTTAACTAAGAATTGCAAGGCATTGGCTTGATTATTGATTTTCTAGCACCCCTTCCATCTGATTCTGATAATGTCATTCTTTTTTCCTAGGCTGTTTTTTGGAAGTCATTCATTATTTTAATTTATCGTTTATGACGAAAATGTAAATACTAGTGCGCTGAGTATTCTTAATAGTCGCATGCAATTGTGACTATATACCTATATATATAGTCAAATTGCTTTTCCCTTCCGTCCTCGTCACTGTTACATAGCGTAGTTTAGCTGTTGGAATTAAATGCTTCCACATCCTGGTAGATTGGTAAATTTTAATGAAGTGGAAGTTGCGAATCTGGATTTTTGTGTTGCCTGATCTTTCCACTGTCTTGTGACCATTCATTTCGGCGTTGTAATATTTTTTAAATACTAATATGGTTCGGTGTAATAAGCACCACTAACTATTTACCTACCATGACATATCAATCTCATTTTACGATCAGCTGCTTTAATGCAATTGCAATCATTATCGCTCATAGGGTGGACATGTGAATTACACAAACAAGGTTTTTCAAAGTGCATCTTGCATGAAAATAATACCTTTTTCGAGAAAGTAAAGTGGGTACACTGTGAAAACAGAGGTGTCTAAAAACCGAAATCCTACTCACATTTAGTCTAATTAAGAATGCAGAACGTAGTTAGGATGCATCTCAAGTTCGTCTAAGTGTATTTTAAAACAAAATGCATGAAAAGTGCATCTTAGGTGTATATGGCTGGTCAAGATTCTTTTGTAATGCGTTTGTGACTAATCTTTATGATCTTAAGATTCATCCTAACTATGTTCGTAATCATACTAAATACGAGTAGGTTTTTGGCGTTTTAGATGCATTTTTTCCTGTTCTAAAATTGTGCACTTTTGACAGTGTACATAACGTCATATTTATGTCTTATAGCAAATGGAACTTCGAATGCTTGGCATTTTGCGAATAAATTAGTATTTACATTGCACATTCATTAGTAATATTTGCATTTTAAAAATAGACAAAGAGCATTAATTAGCTAGTTGCTTTTTAAACTGTGATACGTCCTCTATATGCATGAATGTACTTCTTTGGGAAATACGTGTAAACGTTTGTCTT
>JAAXYX010001692.1:0-21238 GCA_036851915.1 Ptenothrix huangshanensis | reverse complement strand
ATTGTTTTTAGAGGTCATGCTCATCCTCATCGTCCTTTTATCATGCCATTAAGACGTATCATTCGATAGAAGAAAAATGACTTGAAATGGCCTCAGTATCGGAATGAGTGTTTCATTCATTCTCACAGGCACAGGACAAGATCGGAGCAACTCTCATGTTCATGACATAGACATATATACATGCTACCGGCTGGCTTGAAACCACTTTCGAAACCTAAAGACTGACCCAAACAAACACCTGTGGGACTGTGGGGTGTCAAAATGTGCATGAGAGCCACGGAGGCGTTAATGACGGAAACAAAGGGGGGAAGTAAATAACTGCGGGCTGATGCTGACGACGAAGTCTGAATAAAAATACTGAGTTGACTGAGACAGCACTTTTGGTACGCATCGGTACAGTAAGTGCAACAATGGTATGCCCAAACAAACAACAATAATGATATGTATAATGAACTTACAATAAGCAAATTGTTAGCTGAAACCATTTTTGATTGCCACAAATGCAAAATAAAAATGTCAGGTAGATGTCAGTAGAACTTGGTGCCACAGCCAATGTCAGTCAGTAACAGTATTACTGTCAACAATCAACACGTTTCAACGTGAAAATCCCAGGCCCAAACCCAGACCAGTTCACTGAGAAAATGGGGACCAGATGTAGAAAGTGCTAAGGCTACATATATATTTAATAAACACATATTTCTATATCGTGTAAACCGAGACCGATAATGACAATAATGACAGCAACAATGCATGTAAGAATTTAATATAAATGTGAAATGACCTTGTTTGATGATGATGGTTTGATGAACGAAAACGACAGCGGACGATAGCGGAAAAAGAGGTATCTGGCTTCATCACATCGCATCGTCCACATCCGGGCACGGAAAATATACTACAGCAATAAACCGCTGACTACTGACACTGACTACTAGTCAAGAATTCTCACCTACTGAATCAACGGTAGGTAAACTAATTCCAAAGACTTGGATGCCTACACGGATACATATGTAACTGTAGTGCAATCATCATACAATCAAGACTGCATATATTATAATTATTAATGTTGTTCTATGTCTGTCAGTCTATCCTGGTCTATCCTATCCTGCCTGCGTATTTAACTACGTCGACATATAAATTAAAAAATACATAACTACAAAGCTCCATGTGGCTTATAGTCTATCAACATCAACTTTGTTTATTGAGTATTAAATTCCTGCGGAGCTCACTGGTAACTGTAGACTGTTTTTGATTATGACTTGATAAAAAAAATTTCTCACAATGAAAAGTAAAACACGACCTAGAAATTTTAACTGAAAACTAGAAGAATTTCATTGTTCACCTTTTAATTCACCTCTGACACTCGTTGTGTTCGGATCGTTTTCATTCTGCTATAGATATTGTTTGTGTAATACCACGCAGTTGTTGGTCGTCTGCTACAGCCATTGTTTTTCGATATTTTACTTCTGGTTGTTTCAGTTTCAGTTCTTGTTCCGTACCAGCTACCAACAAACAGTCCCTGATTTTGGCTGTCTAGCCGTTAAGAAATAAAAAAAAGTTAAACTTGCAAGACTCTTCTCTAGCGCACGAAAAAGGAAAAACTAAGACAAAGTTGCTTGGAACAATTAGTCAATAGTTGAAGACAGCATTACGTTTTTGCTAGTTTGACGACTTCAGATTTTTTAAGTATATAAATTAAAGGAACAAAAATGTGGATCCGGCGAAGTTTTCAAAAAGGAATAATCGATTCCAGTGCTTTTTTAAAATGTGTTATTTGCTCGTTAATCTCGACTGTGGTCTTGTTAAATATTAATTTATGCCATGGGACACCGCAGATGACAACGATGTGGGAATGGGGAACTTCTTATCCAAGATTAAGTAAACATTTTTAACTGTCATTCACGTTATTTTATAATGGTAGATAATTTATACTTAGGTTTAATACTAAATTCTGACTACGTACAAATAGCATAAATAAGGCTATATAATTATAGTTGTGAAATGTAAAGTATTAAATTGATTTTTGAAGAGTACATGCCATTGAGTTGGCCAAAAGTGACCGTTTCAGGAATTTCAACGGGTGGAGCAAAAGCCCTTCACTTATATCTTGCACACTCAAATATCATAGATGGGATTGCAATTTTTGCTGGAGGTAATTAACTAGCTATTCTGTGATAATCGGTTTTTTTAAAAATAATGTAGGTATAATTGCAATCAACAGGCTAACGACGAATCCTTACACCAATTAATATTTGTTACTACATTTGCCATAATTTCCTTATAATTAGTTCAACATCGCTGCGGCGATGCAAATACGGGGAAAATGTCTGGATTCTACGAGTGCTTCAATGGAATGAAAAATCTATCACATGTAAGTCTTGTTTTCTTACTTCCTCTTTTTGGCTTTATTTTACACTTATAAAATAGTATGAAACAGACGCTCAAATTTAGCTGATCTGATGAATGAATAGCTGTAATAAATCCATCATTTGTAATTTCCTGATAGATGTAGATCATAAATCCGAACTGCAATTTAATTTCTGTATGTTGTGTTCTCTCCTTCTCTTCCTGTTTTCTCCCAGTTAATTGAGACAGCGGAAGATTTTCAAAGTGCAAATTTGATTGATCCATTACTGAATTTGGCTCACGGACGACAATATGTCGAACATGGTCGCAATGATGAACGCATTTCTGTTCGTAAGTGGTCCATAGTTTGTAATTTTCCAAATCATCATGAACTTTAATTATAAGTCTAAAACTCTGAAAGTATAGGTCAAGGTGAAGGTGAAGGCATAATAAGAATGTCATTTGTCTTTCAAAAAATGTTGAAAACGTTTGACACGTTTCACGTGTCAAACGTTTTCAACATAAGCGTGATTACAAAATGATAAAAAGGTTTGAAGGTTATCATTTTCTCTAAATTGTGTGTTTAGGTAGCTACGTCGGTAATTAGAAATTTCTTTATTTTCTAAAAATTAAAAAACAGAACATGTGGGTTTTTTGATAAATATTAATTATAAAGTTTACTTGTTAAACTGCACATGTTCCAATTGCAAAGTAACAATGAAAACGTTTTGCTCATTTGGAAAAGGTAGAATGGGAGTTTCTTACAGTTTGTCGAAAGCATGTAATTAACTCATTTTTGTGCTGCTCGGGAACATTTACGTATTGCTTTGGAGCGGAAATGGTTTACATATTACATTGTTGGAAACGTCGATATCACTTCTTACATGGTCGATCACTGTACATATTAATAAACTACTGCCTATTGTACTTGCTGTGGAATTAATTTGCTTCTTATTAATAACTGGAAACTTGACTGATTGATTGTTAAAGGAGTGGGCCGGCAAACTGGACAATTCTTAGGACATTTTAGCAGAAATGTTCTGTACCATGAATCGAAAGCAATTCATGGAATGGTAAGTTCCTTGGTTCAACAATTAACTCTTATTTGCTTTGTTGAATTATTTATCTGCTTCCGTGCTTACTCAATACAAGTTAAAGATAGGATTGTTTTCTTGTTTCTCGTTCAATATGGTATTGTACTGTATAAATCACCTATAATTATAGTTTATTGGTAAGTTATACTTTGTTGCGTGAATTGAAAATAGGACATAACTTTCATTTAGTAACGCATTTGTTGTTTTGTGTGCAACCAAAAACGACAGGCAACAAAGGCTTGCGGATTTCCTTGCATGGCACCGTTTTACTTTAATAGTGGCTGCCTAGCATGTGGTTACTCCGCTGTATACGAAGGTTTAAGTCATGTGTATGGACGACGACTTCAAGAATTCCGACGTTAGTTAAATAAATTCATGTTTTAAAATCTTAACGTTATTGTTTATATTTCTGGAAATTTATATTTATATATATACAGTGTATTTTTCATTATTATTATAATAATAATTACTACTTATGTTTGGGGAACATGTACCTACATTACTCTTGTCATAAACGCATGTCTATCCTGTGTTAGATATGAAAGTGTCAGAATGTAAAACTGGAGAGAGAGTTCCTGGACTTTTTAAAGTGGATCAGTCAGAATTTCTTCCGGAGAACGACGATCGCGTATCCATGGCAAGTTTTGCGTACATCTATGTGCCTCCTCAATGTCGAGCAGATTCATCCAGATGCACTTTACATGTTGCCTTCCACGGTTGTTTTAGTAGATCGTATGTATTCTAATCTTCCTTCTAATTTAATACACATTTAATCACAATCTTTGCAGATAATATTAAATTAATTAATACACTTAAATACAAACCCATGAAAACTTATGTAATGTGATCATGCAAATTCGTATGTAAACTGACCAAGTCAACAATACACGTACACATGCTTATAAAGTACGAGTAAGTTACAGCGTGTAGTATAATGCTCCTAATTACACACTGATTATGCGGTATAGTTCTTTATTACAGACGTGATTTACCTAAACATGTATTGTGTTTGTCTATGGGTAAATTTTAAGGTTATTTGGTGGAATTCCATCGTTCATTACATGCAGTGGATACTTGGATGTAGCAGCTGCGAATAATGTAATCATTCTTTTCCCACAAACTACTTGGTCTATCAGTGACCCATTCTCGTTGGCAGGATGTTGGGATGTTGCTGGCTATACAGGTATGAGAGGATTTCAATATCAACCGTTAACATTGGACACTGGGCACCATGATACAAACTCATATCTGTGCTCTAAAGCAGATGTATATAGCAGTTGATGTTAGTGCTAAGGTTGTTGTTGACAATTTAGGTATTGAAATAGTCAATGGCCCAATTGCAGATAATTGAGTATTTTTCTCCATTCGATTTTGTGTTAATTTACAGGATCAATTTAAATTACCAAATAACATGGCGTATTCATGTTTTATTTCTTCAGATATTTTTACTTCAATGTCCTTCGTCTTTCACCTTTATTTAGATGGCTATTTAAGTTGAACATGTGTAGGTACGGACTTTTATTTGGCAACAGTAAACTTTTTTAAATCCATGTAGTTTTAATGTTATCATGCTGGATTTGACTGTTGTTCCCAAGCGAAGTTAATTTTGTTTTTGAATTGTGTTCGAGGTTTTTTGAGGCCTTTTTAAATAACTACAAATCTATTGGCCAGGTCAATAACACTAACCCATAAATCTTGCAATTGACTGATTTTTAGCTTTAAAACTTATTTAGTAATGCGCACTCTTTCTTGTATTACCTTTTATAATTGTGGTATGGTAGAAATTAGTAATTTAACCAATTGAGTGGTCGAACGGAAACACTGCAAACTTAAACCAACGATTTAATTTGGTCTAGAATTGACAATTTGATAGAATATTTGATACGGGATAATGATATAAAACGCAAGTAACAATGGTAAATGTTGATATTGAATTCCTTTCATACATATAGGAAGTTTATATGGTAAGTTCACTTAAACTCTTTTTGGTAATTTCTAAAATAAAAACTGGGTTAGAGATAGAAACTGTAAAATAATGGTTGCTACTTTCTGTCGTTTTCTCCTGCTCAAAAATTCCCAGGTTTTGGCCCTACCTCCACTGCCATATTCGTCTGTAAATTATTCATAGCTTTTACTAAAGTACACACTTTCCATACTTAAAACGATTCACACTCCTTTTAGTATGGTAATTAGCTTTCTGGTAGTTATTAAAACATGTAACTATGGCTAATCTTCTTATTAGTTGTCGAATTAGTACTGTGAGGTTGTAAATGCCATTATTAATGTCGCAGTTTCTCATCAATATTTATTGAAACACTGTATGAAAAATTCGCATGCATATCTCGTAGTCATTCTTGCTTGACTCACACAATGTTTGCACGCTAGGTATTTTTAAAGATGAGAACTAGGACAGAAAAAAGGTAGTATTTTGAATTTTGTTTTACACTATTTGTGTAGAACATGCATTTGCTCTTCTTTTCCTTCGAAACAACCCACAACATACTTTCTCTTTCACAGGAACCAAGTTGGACAGTCAAGTTCACGTCGTTTACCGAATGATCTCGAGGATCTTGTACCAGAATTCTATCTACTGAATACATCAACGACAAAGTCAACTCCCCCTCCCACAATCAACGTTCACACTTTAGCTTCGAATCGTTAAATCGCAATGACGAACACGACTACAAGAACAAGAAAAACCTCAAGTAATTGTACTTAATTATTCGAAAACAACACAAAATCAACGCCGGACGCCTATACATAAATATTAAATGTGTTGACTACTCCTAAATACTACCTACTTACCTACCGAACTGTGCTGCATTTACCTACCTACACAATGGATGGGACAACGGATATGGAGGCCCAACGAATAAAGGAAATGCTTACTGCTGTTTACTCACATAACATTATTAATTATTAATATATGCAACAATTACAATTTACAATGTATTACACTTAATTTTTATAGTCCACAAACACATACACTATACCACACATAAGTTAACACGCTTTACATTGTATTTACTTACTTGCATGCTTGCGAACTCAGGCAGACATTCATGACTGTAGAGGACAGAATTATTATTTTAAATTTTTGTTTACTTATTTATCAATTGAGCTAATCTTCAAAGCTATTATTAGTATGAAATTCTGTCAAAAATTTGGGCATTGCTTTTTAGCCAAAGTGGCGTACAAAACTTTTAAATTGATGCTTCTGCTCATAACATGTTTAAACTACATTGCACTGTCATGTGGTTGCAATGTATTACCTATATTGTGTAATTGCATTTTGAAATCTTGTCTTTTCTGAGTTCTTAATCTTTACCCCTGCATACATGAGGGACGATTGAACGTTTGAAATTTGATACTAAACAGAATACAGAGTACAGACAGGGATGTTAAGTAACTCCTTGTGGTTGCGTTATTCGTCGTTGTAATTCGTTCAAATTAAATTGTAATATAGAGTAGTGAGGTAGTACTTATTTATTTGTCTACAGATGATGAACTTTTGTATTTTTTATAAAAATATACCTACACTTTTTGTATTTTACTACTAGATTTAGGAACTATATTAATAACAATAGAGAGACTAGCTGACACAGCTTCTGCTTCTGTTACTGACTGCCCGTGTTGTTACTTGTTCAGGGTTAAGAAGGTTTACAAGCAGAATATTTGAAACTTTTTGTAGTAGTTTGGAAGACATTTATGCGTATTTATATATTTTATCGATACCATATTTAACTAACTTTATTTTTACTTGTAAAACTGCAAAGTAAAATTTTGTACCAGTGTAAATAATATTTTGTTACGTTCTTTCAACTAATTACAGTATTAACAAACAATACCTACTCTCCATGACCCCAGACCCACATGTGGACAAGATAATTCGTGTTTATTGTGATATAATCAATACCAGAACTATGTAGTTATGTATTTTTTCAGTACCATTAATTATAAACTAAGCTGTTATAGTTTAAAATAAATTATTTTGTTTAATAGTTCAGGGGATAGAAAAGTCTGAAAATCAAACCAAAGGAACATAAATTATAGCACTTTTAAATATGAACAAGATGTTTTTCAATTTTTCACATGGTAATGTATTTCGTGGTCACTTGAGCTTTACATTATATGTTTATAACAATAACTAATTAAAATTCAGCTAATAAATTATTAACTATTTGCAACATTTAATTAACTTATTGAAGATGAACTAGTGGTGATTCAGCTTTGCCAGGAGGTGCTTGCGACACCTCAATCAAGTGGTTAATGGAGATGCATTTAAACTGATGGTATGAGTAGTATTAAAACTAAAACAGGTGCAATTCTGTCACAGGTAGCGCCAACACTGCTACAGTTATAATATCTACTAGTAATTAGTATGCCATGGTTTCAATGTACACTGTAAAAATTAAACAATCTTAAAACAAGAAAAAATGCATCTAGAGCGCTGAAAACCTACAGCTATTTAGTATAATTTTGAACGTAGTTTAAGTCCATCTAAAGTTTATCTTATACGCATTATAAATACATCTTGGACTAAAAGATGGACCCGAGATGTACTTTTAATGCGTTATAGATGCACGTATGTATTTTTATTTTATTTGAGATGCACTTGAGATGCACTTTATTTTGGCCAAAGAGATATACCACTTTTTACAGTGTACTCAGGCAGAATTATATACTTACCAAAAAAAGTTGGCACATTTTAAGCCAAGCACTATTTGCTACCAATATATTCATATGTCATATGAACTTGGGAATTTACGCCCCCCTCGCGATGGCTTTTCACGGCTTTCTAGGCCGCTAAGAACGAAGGCATTAAGAATTTGACGTACGTAGTACAGAGTCAAGTACTTCTACTAGGTACCAATGGACTTTTGTTTGCTTGACGACTTGTTCAAAAAATACAAGGGGTATCACAATTGGGACTGGTCACATTTAGGTACTCTTCCCCTTTATCGTTTTCCACTTCTTGCTTCTCTTTTTGAGTGGATTTGATAAAATTACAATTACCCGAAAATAATTACACTAGCGGAAGAATTAATACCTCAAATACAAGGAAATTTTCTTCGTAGTAATTTAGGACTATGAATAATATTTTAAGTTTTGAAAATCACTAAAAACTGGAAAAAAAGTAAGAAAAATGTTACGAAACCGTCCCTGGATCACACAGATGACAGAGGTTAAGCCTTATTTCATATATTCTTCCACTGTACAAATCAAAAGGGGGTAAAATTGCAACGAAACGTCAAACAAAGATTTTTGATTGGTTTAAAAATTTGACAAATAAATGTTCATTATCATTACGAAACAATAATAAACAAAAGAAGAATTTAACATCAAATCGGCCAATCCTTGGAATCAGACATTCTCAATGCTGTGCAACGTGTGCAAACGAAAAACTTAATGCCTCGTCCAGGAAATTCGAATTTCCCTCAAATGCAATAGAATAGTGCATCCGTCAACAAATCTGTGCCAATGCAGGAGTACTAATGCATCATCGATTGCACCATGTTATCAGTACCAAGTTGTCGGCCCGTGTACCCGTACCCGAACCGTTGTCAACTAAACATGTATTGCACTTTTGCTCATGTTAGCTCTTTTGTCGTGCATCATTAATCTTGCACGTGTTTTATTCCCCAGTAGCACAAATTATCCAATAAAATCGACTAACAATGGTGAACTCACATCAAAACAGAGATAAACACAATACACAGTATACACTCAGTATACCGCCTAGTCATTGTTTACTCTCGATGGTCAAGCAAGAAAGTACTAAAAGTTCATTTTACAATCCAATGACGTTACATTGAACACCATCATGGGCTCTAAAAATTTCATTTTAGAAAATGAAGAAAGCAGAAGGTGTTTGAAGCTTGAGCTTTCTCAGCCCGGTTGGTAGTGACGAAGAAAGGAACACCAAAATCATCAGTAAGCAATAATCTTGGCGCAACTTTTTTTTCCCATATTTCTCAGAAAGTACGTTTAATTCTGCTTTTAAAATTGTTTAAAATTTGATTTGAAATTGGGTTAAAAACTTGTTTTGTACTTTCGAAAATAAAAAGGCCCGTGTTTTATGTTCGCCATGTTTTAACGTTTTTCCAAATCGCAGGACCTGAACTAAGCCATTGAGTTTTATCTTCTCATGTTCCGTCCCAAGAGTGCTCTTAAATCACTAGTCAATAAACAAAATATATATTTCGTTAATTTTTGATAGTTGCTGTTTCGAGCTCACTATCAGATGGCTTAGAGGGCAGATGTCAAAAATTTGACTCCATTTGTATTGTAAGGAATGATATGGATAAGGAAAATTCGTGTCCTAAAAATTTCCATGTCGTACTTTTTTCTTACGAGTATTTAAATTCCCGCTAAAACGTTTTTCGTGAAAAAAAGTTCAAATTCGAAATCTGCATTCAGTTTTGAGTCTAGGTCACTGGACTTATTTCTACGTAGTGCTTTGCAAGTTGAAAGCATTTAATATTCTCGGAGGATAATTCTCGCATTTTTGTGGCGCAGTCTTTTATAAATATGTATTATATTAGTTAGTTAGTTTGAATGGTCAATGAGGTCAAATATCTTCATGCAGATATTTTGATCCGAGGTGGCTTGGAATAAGAATTAAATTCTCTACAAAATGGTACCTATCCAATTAATTAAATGCTAGTACTTTTGGCGTCTTTTTGCGCACAAAAATGCTACCTTGAAATGTAATTCAAATGGAAAAGCTCTGAAGATATTTTCGACGTCTGCCCTTAAAGCGACTTTTTGTTATTTTGCCCATAGTGCGTTGGGAAAGGTTTTTCTACCGAATACATATAACTATAGTCCATCTTTATTACTATAGTAGGGTAACTGAGAACCAATAGCAACGCAAAATTCATCTCTACTACTCAACTATCGTTAACTAGAGTAAACTAGGAACTGCTTCCCAGTCGAATTGGTTACAATAGTTAACTCGACTACAAGGCAATGGAGATGGAGCAATGTCGCGAGGCATTAAGGCGGCAGACATCTTGTCAAATAAAAATTACGCAGGCTTGCCACTTCCAGGCATGGTTCAGACAGAAATTCCTCCGGTAGACACTGGTAGGTAGAAATGTCACCGGCAGACATTGGGCAGGCAGGCATTACCGGTGCGCTTTAGACAGGCACACATATGTAACAGGATTTGGTAGGCAGACAGACTAGAAAATAGTTTTTCTAACAATGAACTCTATAAATATATATGCAAAATAAGATGAGAATTCGGGGATTTTTATACTATGAGGCTTGTAGTGGGAATTTTATTATACTTAGAATTAATCTGCCCCTAAAAGATTTTCATAACTTTATTCTCTTTTCGTATGTCTTTGATTATTCAACTTGTTACTACTTTTCTGGTCCAAGTGTCCCCAGTAATTTTAATCCAAAAAAACGTTAAAGAAATTTTCAGTTCAGAAATAGCGATTTTTGAAATAATATGAAGTGATTTAAAAATAAACTCGGAATTCACAGCTAGCAGACGATGCCATTATTTTATCGTCGTTATTACTCACTATCATTCGAAGTTACTACTCTTCCATAGTACGTAAATAGATTTAAGCTAATTCCATCTAAAAATTCGTTGAAGTTTTAAATTGGACAAAATAAGGGAATTTTGGGAGTGGGAATATTCCCAGAACTTTGGGAATAAAAAATCCAGAGAATTTTCAAAAAAGAATTACCAACATATTACACTTAAAAGAAATAAATTAAAGTATTGAAATAATTCAACTTGATTTTTTAATAAAGGCAATCCTACCTGCCTTTATTTTTCTCCATTTTCAGTATTTTTTCATTGTAATTATTGTTAACTTCCAACAGTAATAACATATACAATAATACATTATAAATTAACTCCCAATTCTGAAACGATGTTTGTATGAATTTAGGTCTATTACTGCGTCTGCGTTGGTTTCTTCCTGGTTTAAACGGGTTAAACTTTTGGGAAATGTGTTAATTTACTCTTTTCAGCTTCGCTGACATGATAAGATTAAAAAACCTGCGAGACACTTTTCGTGGTAATATGTATATATGTAAAATTGAAGTGAGATACATGTAAGTTTTACAAAATTTAACACTAGCTATAATTATTCAGTTCTTTTCAAAGTTACACTAAATGTAATTCAATTTTTTAGAAATGTACACCGGATTTAATGAGGTTGTTTTTATTAGCCCCTCCATCAAATTTTCCTGGATCCGCCCGTGTTTACATATCATTACAGTAATTACAGTAGTGTACACGACCTAAAGATCAAAGTCAAGCTTACACAACTATGAATTAATCATTATTACATTTGCTGCTGATCAGTCTTCAGTAAAACGTGGGCGGGTGAAACTTTACACTGTTTTTAATACAATCAATAACAATACTAAAAACTTGTATCTAGATTATTTTTACAAATTCCACTTACTACATGTACATACTAATAGTTTACAAAAATTAAAAAATGTAATTTTAACATAAATAAAAACTTAATCTTAAAATACAGCAAGGAAAAATGATGTTTACTTTCTCAGTTCCATAAACGTCTTCATACTGCTAAAAAAGCGAAATAAGTTTACAGCGTTTGCGCACGAAATAGTTGCATAGTCCGTCCGTCCCTCGACCAACGCCAAGGTTTATTGAATTCACTCTATACAATAGGCAACAATTAAAACGGAAATAGAAATGAAGTCTGAAGAAACAACGGCATTTTTCTGCAATCACAACCGCGTTTATGTGGATTCTCCGTATAACGTACATGTAAAAAGATGTTACTCTTTAATAAATTAACAAAATGCGTGTGTCCCTTGCCTTAATCCAAGTCTTCTAAAAATGTGAATGTCATAATAATATAACTACACATTGTATCATTATGTACCTAACTAGTAACTATTCTGTGGTATTTGCCTGTCAGTAACTTGATTACGTATTAGAGTATGGGGAATGGGGAAACAGAAGCGTACATGTAATTACATAGCATCGTCCTAAATTCCATAAACATACATGAGAAAGATACGTGGAAAGAGCTATTTATTTCCATTTGGCGCGTAACTTCAAAATTGAATACAATAATAATTATTAATACTTATGAGATAGGTGGTGTTTTCGAACGGTGGGAAAATTATATTTTTTTTGTCTTTTCAAAAACAAATGCCCGGAATATTTTGACTTTATCACAATAATTTTAAATTAAACGTATCATCATGTTCATAAAGAGTACAATATATAGGTACTTATTGTTATTTTTTACAGACAACTAAACTTAAAATTTTAGTATTTATCAATAGTTTTGTTTTTAAAAAAACACTACTCATGCATTTTAGGATTTTCAGAATATACAAGTGTTGCTGGCAATGCCTCTCCTCGTCGAAGATAAGTTACATGAATGCATGTACAACAACAGTCGTGTCACCTAACGGTGTATTCACGTAACAATGAATGCTTACAGTTACAGTTCTACCGGAACAGTTTGACTGTAAACTGACACATTGTAGCAAAAAACTTACTTGGGTGTACACAGGGTCATAATTGTTTTCATATTATTATGTGATTATAATTACACAGTTATTTACAGGACCCAACCTGATTCTTACAACTACACTATAAGAAGTAAGCAATCTTAAAACAGAAAAAAGTGCATCTACAACGCCAAAAATCTGAGCTTATTTAGTATAATTATTTAGATGCAGTTGTTATTAAAATGCATCATGCGAGCACAATTTTTTGGACTTGAAATAGATCCAAACTGCGCTTCTAATTATACTAAACACTATAAATAGGTTTTGGCGTATAGATGCACCAGTTTTTGTGGAGTACAGTTTTACTTTCACAAAACTGTTTACAATCAAGAGCTTTTTAGTCTTATCGTAAGTAAAATATTAAACTAAAGGGTAAAATTAAAAACTTCCTAATCAAAAATCCTGAGAAATAAAATACTGTAATTGTAATATTTCTGGAAATTGAATTTAAATTAAATTATTGATATTATAGCGGTAAACCCGGTAAAAGGTAAACAGCGCTACTTATTTTGAAAGTACCATTCAAACATTGTAAAATTGAAAACATTTTCTGAAAATGACAATTTTTACCATTTTGTAAACTTACTGCAGTACAACGTCAACATTTCACCGTGTTGACAGCGGTGTTCATGTTTCGCCTGGTACGTGCATGCTTCATCCAACTCGTCCTTTATCGTTCGTCCCCAACTAGATTTGTCCCCGGAAGAACTTTTTCAGGAGACAAACTTAGAGTGTAAAATTATCTCTTTTACACGTCGGGGACGAATATAGTCAGGGACGAACGTAGGCGGGGATAAATATATTCTGGGGACTTTGGTGGATGAGAATCCGTCGTCGGGGACGGGATTTTTGGGGAAGAAGCATGAACCAACCGTTTTGTCTATACTATTTACATACCTTGTAGAGGTAGGTAAATTAATTGTTTAGCTAACTAAATTAACAACTGTGATGTAAATACTTCTGTGATAAATAGGTATGGCTATGTATTAAGGGCAAAAATATTCAAACACAATTTTAGTTTTGAGGGACCATCTCCTATCGATATTCGCTGTTTGAATAAATATAATCAATTATTTGCCATCGACACTCGAAAAAGAAATGCATTAGTCATAAAAGGGTAAAATTACTATATATCTAATTATTACTTATTATTATCTAATTATTTACAAACTGTAACCCACTCGTCAATGGTACAATTTCGACAGATAACCTCACAACACCAACGAAATTGACAATTACACCGCTGAGTATAGGTTCGCCGTATAGTATTGTAACCACGACCACAGCACAAGGTACTACAACTACCAGCATCTCGTCCGCCCGTACGATTGCACGATCGACCCGAAGTGCCCGGAATATTGAAGTCATTATTGGAGTCACAGTAGGTGGGTGACTTCTCATAGTACCACAGGTCAATATTCTGCTTCTTCTTAGTCTCACGATCCCGTCTTTTTCTCCGTTGTTTATTGTAGCTCTTTTGTACCCTGTTGAGCGGTCGGTTCCCGAATTCCGACTGATCTATCATGATGGCTCGACGAAATTTATTCTTTAAAACAGTACCCACGCGACGAAATTCCGGGGCTGTTCGCCAGCATGTTCTCAATTCGCAACTTCCGGACAGTCCATGACATTTACACCGGACATCCATGTTTCCTGACACCGCCTAATCAGTCAAAGGAGAAAAAAGAGAAGGGACAATCCATTAGTTTTATCAGTTCTTTTACCGCTATGAACACACAAATTATGTATTTTCGTGAGTTAAGAGACTATGTGACGCATATTTATATTTTATTGAAAGCAAAGTTACGCACATTCAGAAGTTGAACTGACTTTTTCTTAAAAGTAACTTCGCTTTTAAGAAAATACGGATATGTGGCACTTTGCGTTTTTAGCGGCACTCAAGATAATATGCGTTTTTGGATCAAGATTCAAGATCAAGATCGTTATAGACTTAAGATATACAGGATTATAATTACTTATTTCATAGCAGTGTAATATCTTCTATCCCTTGATGGATTACTAATCCTTTAATTCGCATCACATGTACATACAGCGAAATTCATGTAATAGCAAGCTCGTAAATGGTAAATAATAGCAAAGCTGCTATCTTAAGGATAAAATGGAAAACCAATTTATAATTTAGAAGACGAAAGCCTGAATCCTGATCTTAAAAACGGACAAAATAATCAGCAATTGTTTCAGCTGACTGAGTAATAAGTACCCGGCTTTCTACCTAGTAAATGTGAACTTGTTTGAATTCTTTGTTTTATTATTATGCAATCTTGTACATACTTTGAATGAATTTACGCAACAGAATTTGCAAACGTAACGTCACTCTTAATGCATAGAACAGATGCCGCAAGTATTCATACCAGTCTACTTTTCACTTTTACTTCAACAATCCCACTCCTAGTGGCACAACAGCCGAATTACCTAAAGACGAACATATTTATACCCACAATCGGCGCCTACCACATGCATTATTTAGGCGTGTCACATGACTACCCTCATGCTGAAATGTCGACAAGACAAATTCGTGTGCATATTATTATATTATAATCAAAATAGTTGTAGTGGTAGCCTATTCTTGCCCACTACCTACATTTTTAGCACGCCCGCCACTTTCTTGACTTTACAATTATTTATGCTGCCTGCGTGCATGACGATGACTTTAATTAGAAAACATGAAAGGAATTTTAAAGGCAATACATACGTATAATTACATAATATACACCTACATATATAAACTAGGCACTCATCTAAGATCTTCACAGTCTTGAAAAAAACAATGTTGAAAATTTGTTTGCCCTTGGAAGCAAATTATTTTATTAGTCAAAGTCAAGAGTTTATTTCATTTTGATGATGCCTCGACTATTACTCAGGATACGGAGGAAGCCACAGAAAGTAAAATAGCCATCACAATCATTCAGCCGTGGCACTATTAGCTGATAGTTCTATCGGTTGGTTGTGGTGCGGTGGTGGCTACACAATAATCACATACATAAAATCAACCAAGTTAAAATCAACTATGGAATAGACTGCAGCTTCGTTTATATTCTCGTGCATAAGGCTCAAGGGATAGAAGCTTGAATTTGAGACGAGTCTCATGGAATTTAAAAAAATCTATAATGGAAATATATTGGTGTGAGTTTCACGCCTTCAAATTTTTAATTAACGCCTTTGCCTCTCACAACGTCCCTACCTGCCTCTCGTCGTTCGCATCCTCTCTTTCTTCAGTACTTTCTTGAACAACAAAAAAATAACAGAGAAGATCACCCACGGAGGATCTTTAATAAGCTCAGGATTTGGTTTGAGAAAACAGTAGTTAGTCCACGTCCACTGCATGGTTTTATTCTACCGTGTCCACCATTCACCGTTCCCAATTCTACAGTGGATATCCTTCTACCTTTCTTGTTTACTGCTTACTGTACCATTTGTTTTACATTCATAAACTTTCCGAACTTCCCGCTTCCTTCATATCTGTATTATATGATGTGTAATTATATTAAGTCAGTATATGTATAGTCACTACATATTTCCCACTTCACATCGCATTGCTCTTTTCTTGTTCACTTCGGACAAGTTAAAATTCCAAAAATCATAACCTCTTTAAAGCAAGTATCAATGCCAATGCACTACCAACATCAATAGAGCACCACAGTAGAATGGGATAAAACTACCCGACGATAAAATAAATAAATAATTCGGCTCAAACTCACTTACAGTAAAGAAGGATGCAATAAATAAAGGGTCTCTTATGACACAATAATTCCAGCAGACTAAACAAAACACTATAACCGAAGAATTTCATTACCATTAAATTACTGTGCCAAATAGAGGCCCTTACCTGTAGACCTACCGAAGTGCTTGCTCGCATGGTCTAAAAGCTTAAAATTGTTCCATAAAATGAGGATGGATAGAAATAATTATAGAATTAGAGAAAGGGAGAGGTAAGAAGCAATAGAAGAACAATACGCAACAGCGTAGGTGTTTCTTTATCCCGTACCCTTCAAAATGCCTGTGAACTATGACTGCGACTAATGCCAATACTATTATTACCATGTATGAGGTAATCCTAATGTTGGACCTAATAACAGAGGACTAATAGAAGAATGAAAATGAAAAATGTGAAAGAAACCAAAACGAAATTACAAAGTAGGTATTATGTATTTCCTTTTCTACAAACAATCCTCTAATCAGGAACAGCTCCGATCCCCCACCTAGACCTTATCCTAATAAATGTGAAGGTGCGAAAAGTAGAATATAATTATAACTAGGCATCTAAGTTCAAAAAATGTAACAAAAGTAATTTTTTATGGTTTTTAGGATTTAGGCTGTATTAAAAGACATTCTTCCATTAAAAATGACGTATAGGCCTACATCGGCGAAAGTGTGAACCACTGAAAAAACCCTTGCGATAGCCTAAGAATCTGGCATTACAAATTATTCCCTACTCCACTATTATGTAATAACCGTGAAGCTTCTGCTAACTCCCACGTAAATTATTGACAAAATCAGCTTACTGATGATCCCTCTTTGCATTGAGTTCAATGGATAAAACTTGGCGAGTTAATGAAGGAATGAAGTAGTAAGTTTTACGATATACATCAGTAAAAACATGAAGACTTTTTACCAGTCCATTTCTGAAAAAATTAATACAGTGAAACTTCAAATAATAGCCGGTCTCTAAAGATATCCTGCTTCCTTGTTTAGCCGGGTCAAATTTTTTGCTTAAACATTAGATTAGATAGAGACAGTAATTACTACATAATCTTACCCACCAAAACATTCAAATGAAAGATGTCACACTAATCTAACTTTAAGATTAAGTCAGGAGAAAGCTTCATTTACATGAAAGGGATAAGGTGCTCAATATACTAAATTTTTTAAATAGTACAAAGTTTTGGCTGTATGCTTTCAAAACACATTGAAATGGTAAGACGAAGCACGGAGCTGCCAAAGCTGCATTTGTATTAAATTCCATTATCTTAAAATATTACATTTTGTCTCAGTTTAAAAAACCAACAACGAAAAGAATAACATCGAGAAAAAACGGTTTACGTAAGTACACATGTAGACAAAATCATCAACACACAAAATTTTTAACAAAAAAATAGGACGTTTAGTATTTGATGTTAAAAGCATGAAGAAAGTGTAAGTTGCCAACATCTCAAAATCTAATCACATACCTAAACGGCTAAAACTTCATCTTTTCTACGAAATAAACTTGAGCCCTTGCGTTTTATTTGTTTTTGTTCTTGTGCCTTCACGATGAGGAAACAATAAGGCGCGAGTAAAGAATTCTCATATTTTGTCTGCCTACTCTATTGTTCGTAAACTGTGTGAAATTACAAAGTCAATCTTTGCTGTGCCACTTATTGTTTTTCTTAAAATTGAAATAAAAAATGAGCATTATAAAAAAGCGGAAAATTCGACAATTTTGAGAAAACAAAAGGAAGGAAAGACAGGGATTACCACCCGCACATCCAACGTCTATTGGTCTATTATCTCTATACCAAAGATAGACTGAGTTTCACATCCAACCTTCATTTATAGACCTTTTATTGTACATAGTCGTAATTGATTGTAGGCTTACGGTCCCTATAGTCTTAACGTAGAATATACTTCTAACTTGTCTCCAATAGACCTTAATAGTCTGAATGGCATTCAAATGAATGAGTTCCCTTCAAACGATAATAATAGTTCCAAATTTTTCAATCAGAAAAATCCAGAATGCAGAAGATTACAGTAACGGTATCACTCGTTGAGTGGTGATTGGTAGGATACATCACTAGTGGAGTATTTGCGTGCATTATACTTCTAGGAGAATCCAATCCGATTCAGCCAATTCTATTACTATTGAAATGTGAAGTGAAATAGTGAAATTTAATTGGGAATGGGCATCGGGTCTACCGCTATTAAGTCCTCTTCTGGTCAAATAGATTGATTCAATTGTTCAAAATTTCTGTTGTGTGTTGCCGATCACAGTGGCTATCAGAATAAAAATGTAACTTGGAATTCAAGATGCGTTTTAGAAGAATTTAAAATTATTGTAAGATTGCTACTTTTTACCGTGTAGTTACAAAGAAAAAATGACTATTGAAATTTGTTTTCATCTGAAATCCTCCTCTTTTCTGAAGTATGCACAGAACGAGTCATGACATGACACCGCATGCATCAGTAACACGATACTATGCATTGTGGTTAGTAATAACAAAAAAATTTACATATTTACGCGTTTTACATCATCAACTTTTGTAGTATAATATTCATGAATGCATAGCTTACATGACAAGGACACGGCACTGACATAAGATTCAGACATTGCTAAAGAATCGAACGGAACCGTCTCCATGTCTTTTGTTTTTCTTCTTCTCTTTAGTACTATATAGTCATATCACTAATGACAAGTGCCTGCATGATAGAATTTTGAAGGAACAAAAAATAGATAATCTCCGCCCTGGACAGGAAGATCCTAAACCATTTTTTAAACGTAGGTTGTAATTGTAGAATGTGGAATGCCATGTAAATGTAAAGTGATATCATTATCAATAACAGTGTAATAGCAAACCTAAAGGAATAAGAAAGCAATAGAGGAAAATATGAATTGAATGAAACATGTCTTGTGCACTGCTGCAATGCAATAGTTGTTTCTTGACTTTCGTAAGGCTGGAATCCACAAGAATGCATAGAATTCAGATTTCAACTATAAACAACTAAAGACTAAATACCTAGTTGGACAAAGACTTAAACATAAATATACCCAACTATGTGAAGTTATGAAAGACATGCCATGAGTAAATGGTAGGCAGGCGGGTAATAGCACTGTGTATTGTATTGCATTGCATTGCATTGCATTGCATGGCACGGCAAAGTAATCTATGGACAAGTTTATGATCTCTGATCGTATGTCTCTATTAGAACTCATCCTATATGCACATATTTCTCCAGACTGAATTTGTTGTGGTGTTGGTTGTTGGTTTGAGCTTGGAGGGAGGGGCAGGGTAATTTAGCGTGGAAATGAGAGGGTGCAAAGCTGATGGTGTGAAAGTATGCACTGTAACCTCCACTTTTCCACCCACTGTAGCCACTCAAGTATCACAGTCTCCAAGTCTCAAAGTCTCAGTCTCAAAATGCCTATCATCCCTTAACTCTACACTATTTACATAACAGACATGTATAGCTACAGGTATTGCTATTGCTATTACTATTACCATTACTGGTCCTGGACTCGTACTGGCACTGGCACTGGCACTGGCACTGATAATATATTGTATTAAGCTCTGTCGGTTGGCCGTTCGTGTGGCTTTGACTGCATTACATGATTATAATTGAGGATCGAGCAGTTAATTGCCTACCTACATTTCTCCTCTGCAAGTTTCAAGTGTGAGGCTCAGAGCTCATCGTGTTATTTTGATGATGGCTCTGGTTCTGGCTCTGGCTCTGGCTGTGGCTGTGGTTCATGTTCTTGTTCAGGCTGCTGCCTGTGGTAGGTTGCCCACCATGAGAGATAAACTCATTATTTTCCACCTTAAAATTATTAGCTAAAGGGCAATAGGTGCCAGGATGAAGTGTAGCTCGAGTTGGAGTTGGTGTTGGACTTGGTGTTGGTTGAAGGGAGCCGAAAAAAAAACATAGACTAGATAGATACGGCTTTGCCTATATAGATAATTTTTTTAAGGGTACCATTTGTATATCCCTACAAAAATGTCTTAATTCTCAATGTATGTAATATTAACGCCTTTGACTTCATTTTATCTTTATCTTCCCTCTCTACTTGTTATTATTAAATTGCCGATGTCGACTTGGAAGTCGAAGCGGAGCCGTAACCGAAGCGGATTGCTCAGGCTGATGGTGTTTCCATTGGTTTACACGTGAACCTTAGACAAGATTATAAATAAAAACACGTCTGTAACATTTACCTTTATCATAAATAAAATCATCGTACATTTAGGATACATTAGTCTTCTGTCTTTATTTTATTGCCTTTTT
This sequence comes from Ptenothrix huangshanensis, assembly GCA_036851915.1. Classification (NCBI taxonomy): domain Eukaryota; kingdom Metazoa; phylum Arthropoda; class Collembola; order Symphypleona; family Dicyrtomidae; genus Ptenothrix; species Ptenothrix huangshanensis. The sequence goes on along the minus strand of JAAXYX010001692.1, from coordinate 284 downwards.
TTAAATGAACATATTTATAGCGCTTTCATTTCCACCTTGTATTTATGTACCGAAGCCAAAACAGGAACCAAGGTGGAAGGACCCATGCTTTCATGGAGTACAGTAAGTACGAGCTGATAGTTCACCTAATAAACCATGCTCACCGTGGCCTAGAGGAGAGGCAACGCGATCTCCCTATGCACAAATCCCTTTCCACACACTCATCGTATTTGCCTTTGATTTCTTACATAATCAAGAATACGATGCCAATGCTCAACGATAAAACAGGTGAAAAATACAAATAC
>JAAXYX010001691.1:0-21245 GCA_036851915.1 Ptenothrix huangshanensis | reverse complement strand
ATTAGTACGCGTACCGAGTTTGAGCTGATTCTGCGAAAATTGAGCATGTGACATTAGGTGTCCTTTACAGGTCAAACGGTTTGTTAAATAGACAAACTTGTCCATGCACGTCGTGCAGAATATTGAAATTAGTAAGCGTACCGAGTTTGAGCTAATTCTGTGAAAATTAAGCATCTGACCTTTAGTGATCTTTACCTCTACACATTTTATGGGTTTTCGATGGAAATGCTAGTATGTTACGTGATTTGGTTTACTTATAGTCGAGGAATAACGAAAAGCGATATACTATGTGCTTTACCATAGCGTATAGCTCTTTTTCTTTCTACAACGGCGATATGTACATACATAATGGCGCTGGTACGCCATACCAAACGCGCATGCGCAGTAAATTTTTTTAAACTTTAAATCAAAATTACGACCGGTAACTCTAAACCGATTTGAACGCGTGAGGTGTCAATCGAACCGTATTGACGAGTAGAATCTAATTTTGCAGGAGTCCCAACATTTCTGTTCGTGACATATTTCATATTATCAAAAAACCTTGTTTTTGGCCTGTTTTTGCGTTTTTTGAAAAAAGTGACCTAGATATCATTTGGTGCTTCCCGGAGGTCAGTATTCGTACTCTACTCGCTATTACGCGTCGAATGGTGCATCATGTGGGCACTTTTCGAAACTTTTGAAAAATATAGTAAATTATAGGAATAGGTTGTAACAAGAAACTAGATTAATTGAAATATATGATTTGGAAGCAAAGTATTTTTTAGAAAACTATTTTTATAAAGTTTTTAAGCAGAAATAAATTAAATTACAAATAATTGTAGATGGAGAATTTAAAAAATTTACTCCGGCTGCTATGCAAAATGAATATGACTTTTAGTTCTAGAATCATGTTATTTTAAATAGCGGGGACATTAATGAAGTTATTGATTTAGCTTTTAATAATATACGTGAAAATACTGATTTACAAGTCAACAATGAAGCATATTTTTAATTACATAAAGTTAATAAAATTGATTTTAAACTAAGAGAATACAAACCATTAAAAGATTTATCTTATAGATTTACCAGATTGGATAAAAAATAAAAAAGCATGTATTAATATAAAAATTGAAGATCAAAAATGTTTAAAGTATTTTTTATTATATCATAAACATAAGGATGAAATACCACATCATCCAGAAAAAATTTCATGGTATTCTCAATCAGAAACTGATCATGATTGTGATTTTAGTGGTATAAATTATCCAGTAAGAGTTGATATTAAAAAATTTAGTCTGAAAAATAATATATCAATTAATGTTTATACAAATGATGATGGCAAAATTATTATTCCTTATTTAACATGTGAAAATAAAAAAGAAAATCATGTTAATTTATTACTATTTGTAGTTTAAGCAGTAGACGAAAAAAGACCGTACACTAGGAAATCAAAACTAATCTTTGAACCGGTTAGGATACCTGGAAATAATCATTACGTTTATATCAAAGACTTATCAAAATTATTAAGTTCACAATTAAGTAAAGATGGACATAAACAAAATATTTGTGAAACATGTATATATCATACAAATAATAAAGAATTATTGAGTAAACATGATTGTTCAACTTATTTTAAAACTGAAAAAGCAATACCAATAGCGGGACACCAGCATCGTTTCACATTCTCAGATTCACCGTTTCACATCAAATTGCCATAGTTATTCCACGTTTCGCAACACCATGAAACTAATTTTTAAAAATTTCAAATAATGCAAAGAAATGCATCCAAGAAAAAAACAATGAAAAGTATTGATCTATGATTTTCTTTGAGTTGTTTAAAATTTTTAAAAATTATTTTCATAGTGTTGCGAAACCTGGAATAACTATGGCAATTTGATGTGAAACGGTGAATCTGAGAATGTGAAACGATGTTGGTGTCCCGCTAATATTACCTGTAAATGATAGTGAGGATAATATATTAAAATTCAAAAACTTTAATAAGATGATTTAGATTACTATGGGGATTTTGAATCAGTTCTTAAAAATCTAAGTGAAGATAACGTTAATTATAATAATCCTTTGAGCTTGAAAGGAAATCAGCAAAGCATGAGCTATGCGAATATTTTAAATAAGCATTATGAGGGTGAAAACCGTAAGTTGTACGATAGTTATAAATTATATACTGGTAAATCAGCTTTCAGCTGATGATACTATATTTAATTTTGTAGATTCACTTGTTGAAGAAGGAAAGAAATTAGATAAATTACTTACGGAAAATATGGAAAAATTTAAAAAACCTAAACTTACTGATAGCGAACAAAAAAGATTTGATGAAGCAAAGGAATGCCATTTTTGTGAAAAACAATTTTATAACCAGTCTCAAGTGTCACCTACTACTGCTGAACATGAAGTTAGAACAGATCTTTTTACTAAAGTCAGCGATTATTGTCATCTTACTGGTAAATATAGAGGAACAGCACATAAATCATGTAATTTAAATGTGAGAACTAGTTTAAATATTCCATTATTTTTTCATAATGGAAAAGGATATTATTTCAAACTTTTTGTAGAAAAGTTATATAGAATTAATAAAAACATTGACATAATTCCTCAAACCGAAGAAAAGTATTTTTCTATAACCATTGTTATTCCGGGTACAAATATTAAATTTGAATTTAAAGATACTTTAAACTTTTTACCAGATTCTTTAGATAAAATTAGTTCTAGTCTATATAAAAAGAGTGGTATTGAGGCATTTGAAAATGTTAACAATTATTTAAAAGATGAATAAATAGATATAAAAGAATTATAAGTTAAAAAAGGAGTATTTCCATATTCATATTTGGATAGTTTTGATAAACTAAAGGAAATTAGTTATCCTAGTCATGATGATTTTTATGATAAAATTCAAAATAAAACCATAAGTGAAGTAGAATATAAAAGCGGTAAAGAATTATGGAGTCATTTTGAATGTACAACATTGCAATACTACATGGAATTATATTTAACTTGTGATGTTTTAATTTTAGCTCATTGTTTTGAGGAATTTAGAAATCTATCTTTAAAGAATTGTAAGTTGGATCCGGTGCATTATTTAACAACTCCGGGTCTATCATGGGATGCAATGCTAAAATATACTTATATAAAGCTAGAACTATTAACTGATTTTGATGTTATTTATGTATCAAGAAGGTACAAGAGGTGGTTTATCTTGCATAATGAATAGATATGTAGAAGCAAACAATAAATATCTGGTTGTTTATGATGAAAATACAGAAATGTCATTTTTGATTGCAGTTGATGCAAATAATTTATATGGAGATTCATCGAGTTTCCCATTACCATATGCTGGATTTAAATGGTGTGAGCGAATAGAATTAGATCATTTGTTTTATAATCTAAGTGGTTTGGGTAAATTGAAAAATATTGTAGAAAACGGCCCTGTTGGTTTTACTTTAAAAGTAGATTTAGAATATCCTCCGGAATTACATCATTTACATAATGATTATCCATTTTTTCCTGTACATAAAGAAGTGCTATATGAAGAATTATCTGATTATCAAAAGCAATTATTGGGTAACAAGAAACATATTTCAAGTAAAAAACTTAGAAAATAAAACGAATATAATCTGTGATATAAGAACTTTAAAACAGGCTTTAAAACATGGATTAGTTCTAAAGAAAATTCATTCAGCTATATCATATAATAAAAAGGTATATAGATTTGAATACCAGATTAAGACAGGAAGCAACATCTGATTTTGAGAAAGATTTTTTCAAACGTATAAATAATTCAGTATTTAGGAAAACAATTGAAAATATTTTAAAAAGGCGAGATATATAATTTGTAACATAAAAGAAATCAGCGATAAAATGGGTTTGTAAAATCAATTTTAACAAAGAAACTATATTTTCTGAAAATCTTGTAGCATTACATAATAATAAACTATAAGTTAAATTTAATAAACCAATTTATGTTGGATTTACAATTTTAGAAATGTCTAAATGGAGAATGTATAAATTTGTTTATGATTACTTAAAACCTAAGTACGGAATAAATTGTCAAGTAGTACAAACTGATACGGATGATTTAATGCATCATATAAAACAGAAGATTTATATAAAGATATAAAAGCGGGTATACCTCAATTGTTTGATACAAGTAACATGAATGAAAATAACAAATTTTGAATCATACCACAAAATAAAATGAAAGTTGGATGTTTTAAAATTGAAACTGGAGATAATATGGTTTCAAAATTTTGTGGTTTAAGATCTAAAATGTATACATATATAATAGAAAGAAATGAAGGAGAAGATGTTAAGAAAAAAGCAAAAGGTATACCACAACATCTAGTTAATAAATTTGAATTTGATGAATATAAAAAATATTAAATAATGAAGTATGTAGTGCTTTAAGTCTAAACTATAATAGAATTGCATCTAAAAAATTAAAAATATATAACAAATGAAACTAAAGTTGGATTATCAAATTTTGATGATAAGCGTCATAGTTTAGATGATGGATATAATACTTTATCTCATGGCCATAAGGATAATTTGCTTCAGCAGTGGATATTTTTTGACTATACAGAGATATTTGCTAAATTGTGTTAATATTCTATAATTCTTTATAAAGGTAAAAAATGGGAGTGAGAAGTATTAAAAGTAGTGTATAGAGCCCAACCGTGGGAAAAATATGATGATTTACTTATCGTAAACTTACTACTTTACTTATCATAAAGTACTTTTCGTACTTTTTTTCCTACGATTGGGCTCTATACACTACTTACAAAGTATTCAAATTTATTATTGGGCGTCGCTAAATCAACTAGCTACAAAACGAAAAAATAAAAAAAACATTTTTCCATTAAAAGTTTTGAGGAATTTTAAAAAAATATGAATTTCCTTGTTTTCAAAATTATGAAAATCTGAATTCATCAAAAACATTTTGTCATTTTGAAAATTTTTTGACATGTTATGCGTTAAAATTGCTCGAAAAATAACGACGCTACGAAATTTCAAAGTTATTATTATAACAGACAAATCACGATAATCTAATCACACCATCTTTCGTTCATATCTCGGTTGTTTTTTAGAATTTTGAAACGCGGTTTTCATATTCGGCATTCCCAAATTTAAATCTATCGGTGTCATGCCTTAGATGCATCTAAAATCAAAATTTCGAAAATTTTTTATTAAATTTGTCCATAGTTACTAGCATAAGTTATAACTAGCATAGTTATAAAAATCGGATAATAAATACGCAAGTTGTAAAAATTCAAATATTTTGATGTACACATTGGAAATGACATTTTCATTTTTTAAAATCTATATATTTTTCAAAATTTTGAAAAAACAACTCTATCACATTAGAGCTCTTGTTAAACACCGTAAAACAGTAACTAAACGATTATTAGAAATATTTATAGTTTAGAAGCTTTATACGTTTTAAAAATAGAAAATTTCAAAAAGTCCAATTTCAGGCACTTGTCTGAAATTTTTACCTAAATGAGGCAATTATATTTGCAGCGCATTCATCGTATTTTCATTAGTGTGACTAAAATACTTTTTTTTAAAAAAATGCCAAAATTTCCGTCATGTATAATGTATACGCACCATTTGGCTGTTCCAATGAAAAGCTTACTTTTTTATGATCTGCTCAGCTGTTTTTGAATCGATTTCAGCTTTTATGATCTTAAAAGCGGGGGAAACGTTGAAATAACAATTCTAACAAATTTGGTCACATTTGATAAAAAAAATACCGGTTTTGGTTTTTAATGACTTATTTGTATGTAAAACTCCATAAGAGCATAAAAACGGTTTAAAACTTGCCGTTTAGTAGCTTGATGAATTTTAGAACGCTTTTTTCTGTTTTAACATAGTACGTATAATTCTCTAATCTGCAGTAAATGTTAAATAATTATAGGTCATACGTTATACCCGAAATCGATTATTTTCGGTGTTTTTTTTAATATCTGAAGAACTATTAAAGTTAGAAACAACGAACTACAAAAAATACGTACGATATCCTAATAATTTATTTAGATTTTTAAAAAATATTTGGCTACATGTTTGACCTGAATTCGGGTATTTTTGGTGTTTTTTAATATCTCAAGAGCTAGTAAAGTTAGAAACATAAAACAAACTACAAAAAATACGTACAATATTCTAATAATGTATTTAGATTTTTAAAAATCATTTGGTTACATATTTGATAATATTTTCGATGTTCCTTTTCAATATCTCAAGAACTATTAAAGTTAGAAACATAACACATGCACAAACGTGCAATTGATTTCTGTGTCTGTCTAACGTCTGTCTAACGTCTGTCTAACGTCTGTCTAACGTCTGTCTAACGTCTGTCTAACGTCTGTCTAACGTCTGTCTGTTAAATTTGTGTCGGTTTAGTTTGCATAATTTGACGGTATATAGAAATAATTCGAACCATGTCTATATCTTCTATCAGATGATTTTGATGTAAAATCAACTATAACATATTTGAAGTCTTCTTTCCATCCTTTTGTGCAAAATTCTTCGAATTGATTTATATCCATATCTATAGCTATTTTATCTCGGTGCAAATTTCCTATATCATTATTTGACAATCTAAGCAAAATTCAAAAATTACAATTCATTCTTATTCATCTTTGATCAAGCTGAAAATAGAACTGACTTAAATAAAAAAACACTAAAATTATTGTCTACTTGTAGTAAAATAGCTTTTCATTACATCTTGGTTTTTTCTATTAATTATATCATCAAATCAAATAATTGTTTTTAACTTTGAATTAAGTTCACTTGGATCCGGATTCTTGTCTTTTGTGTTTAAAACATAAATATTTATTTGATCTTTTTTAGGCAATTTTAGTCTAAATTCCAATCTTCTAATTAGTTGAATATTATCAGCTTTTTATTTTAATATATATTCCTTTTGTTTAAAAATAGTTTTAATATATTCTTTAGTTAAACCATATTCAAAACCCTTAATAATAATTTGATATCATTCCTGTTACCAGCTAAAATCAAATTATTATAATCCAACATATTATTTTTCAATAAAAAACTCATAACAAGACAACTTTAACCGCCATTGCTTTCCCCAAAAACTACACATCCTAGAAAAGTAGGAAATAATGGATTGTTTTTAATATCATGTCCTTCATTCTATGAGTACATTTAATAAAGAAAAAACAAAAAATAAGAATAATTAATAATTAATTACCATCCTTATTTAAGGATGTAACATTTGATGCAAACCTTGTCCCTTCATTTTGTATACCATTAAAACGAATAAAAGTGAATATAAACTCTTAATTGTTTGATTTCAGTGGAATTTTATTATATTTTTTGGTAAGTATATTTTTAAATAACAATCGCCGTCAAGAACAAATTGAATTTGATTTTTAGCAAATTTAGTTTTAACTCTTTAAGCTTCGATAATTTCATATTATCTGTTTAGTTCCAATTCTTTGATTTTCTTGTACAGAGTTTGTTTGTTTATCAATCCTTAAAGAGACGCCATTTATTATAAAAAGAATTTTATGAATAAAATTTTATCTGAAAAATTAAGTTAACAAAGGGGAACTGTACAATAAAGTTTGTGTTTAAATAGTCGTTGAAATTTAGTTTTAGAAGATATCACAACAGCTAGCAGAAATAAAACAGACGAATGTAATTCAAGACGAAAAACTTAAATTGTTTGGAATTCAATTAGGCAGATTAGAAAATAGGTTATTAACTTTTTAAAAATTTCCTGCAAAATTTTCAAATATAAATAAAGATGGTTGTTTGTGAGTTAACATTTTTCCTATTAGGTTTTTACATAATATATAAATCTATAAATAATACGAAAAAACAAAAAGGAGTTTTTGAACGATAAAAAGAGAGAAAGAGAAAGTAATAACTTTATTACACTGTGACCTACAACGGTAATTGCCAATATGACAGTAAAATATAAACAAGTTTTTAGTACTAAGACATACAAACATTTAGGGTTATTAAGATTACAAAGATGTTTTCAAAATATCAAACTCATTATATTGCTAAAACTAAGACTTATAACAATGATTATGAGCAATGGGATTAGATCCTCGTATTGTCGCAACAACAATTTCCTTCTTGATTGTAAAAAGTAATCCAAATTCTTTTATAAAATCATGAAAGAATTTAGGCAGCGTTCCTCTCGCACCTATTAGTAGTACATGTTATTCCTGTTTTTATTATTAGTTTATTTGAATCCGCATCTTTAAAAAGGCTAACTCTTTTTCCCTTCTTAGGCAATTTACTCCATTTGCCAAATTCACGATTGCGTAATTGATTCCTCATAATTTTGATACGCTTCGTTTTCGGCTTTGCTTTTAAATTTTTTCTGAAGAAACCCTTCATCCAGATCTAGCTCCTTAATACAGACAGCCATTTCATCTTGCAAATTAAGTACAAATGGAATAAATTGATCATTGGAGCACAATAAAGCCTCACAAATATTGTACTGCTGTAAGAAAGCTTTCCATGATGCACGAACGATTTGAAGCCCACGAAATTTATTTGGAGAATACACCATGGCGTCAGGAGTATCTAATGGAAGACCAATGTTTTCTTTTATAGCACTTCGAATCATTTTATCAAAATCCAGAAATTTCTTTGGAATTTTGTTTAGCAGCGCTGTTTGAAGTGGATAAATAAGCGTTGGCCATAAGTATTGATTAATGACTTTTAGTTTTTGATTTGGATAAAGCATACTTGTCCCTACTAGGTTTTGCAAATCTTTTGAAAACTGTCTCATAACTAGGGCTAGGAAAAACTTGATTTCATCAGCAAAGTTGACTCCATGATAACGGATCGTTTCACCATTTTTTAGAGTTACTTATTTCATAATCATCGATACGTAAATGTTCTTCCACCAGTTTTCCAATTTGAATATTTATGACCTTGCACTTCGACAAATTAATATGGTACCCAGCACGACTGAAATTTTGAATTGCCAATTTTTTCCATTCTTTTGCTCCATTCATTGTTTCGGAAACAAGAGCCTCATCATCTGCACCACCTCTTGCTGATACTTAGGAATATCGTTGTGTAAACGAAATCCATATGAGTCACTTAGTTCATGTTCAGTCTGCTCTCGCATTACGTGATCAATGGAGATATTGAATAATCTTGGTGATAAAGGCACTTCTTGAAATACGCCACGATTAACATAAATTGATTGCGAAATACCATTTATCGTTTGAATTTCGAACTCATTTCCTTCCATTATTGAAACAACTAGTTTTCGCAGCGAGGTATGAAGTAATAAATAATCCAATGAATTTTTAATATGCGCATGACTGCTTTCCTCAAATGCATTACTCACTTCCAGGAAAACCATGCAGCAACTACGTTCATCTTTTTTTGCTGTTTGTAAGCATTCATTTACAATTGACGAATTCAGAAATGTGCCTGGTTGATGACAAAATCCCACAATGGATCCTTTAATGTTTTCAATAGCAAGTTGTTCTCTGTCTTCTTCTCGTTCCTCTTCAGCCGACCTATTATGTTGTGCTAAAGTAACACATGATTTCCTTGCTTAAAATTCGAAAGTTTAGTGAATATTGATTTTTTGTTACCTGCTATATATCTTTATTGTCTGATTCTTTTTTGAAAACAGTCAACTCTCTTGATGCATTGGTGGCATTAGTTTCAGCCACTTCATTTATATTATTTCCCGCTTGATTTAAAGGAGCATAATTTTTCTGTTGTTCTGATGTAAAAGCTTCCTCTCCTTGTATTTCTGCAATCACAATATTTCTATACTTTCTGTTATTCTCATTTTCTTTTTTCGTTAAACGTATTTGACGTTTAGGTTGTTCTGTAGCATCACTATTCATTTATATAACAATATTTTACTTCATTTATTTGCTTATTGCTTTGTTTCTTTTTTGGTGATTTTTTGTGAATAGAATTACATACTTGTTCAGGTGTTAAATCAACCCATAAATTAAATATATCACAATAAACTTTCCAGTTTACTAAAGCTATAATAATATTAGGATCATCTTTTTTCTTTGTTTCTATAATAAATTCATACTCATAATCCTCGTCTTGTTTTTTATAAGGAGTTATTTCTTTGGCGTAATAACTTTCTTTAATGGGATTATTATGGTAATCTACTAGTTTATAAGTTGGTGGATTAGTGTGTAAGACTTCACTAATATATAAAATTTCTTCAGCAAACTGAGGTTTGTATCCTCTATCAAACTTTGCCCCAAATAAATGAGTTCTTACGATCTGGCCGGCTTTAAAGTATTGTTTCTAATCTGCCAATCTTGATTAAGATCCGTATAAATTATTTTTGACTTTTAAATCATTTTTTGGTTTACTTGCTTGTGCCGGTGTCATTTTTATACTTGTATGATAAGAATTTTTATAATTATAAATTAAATCACAATAAATCATCAAACAATATTATGTGCTTTAAATAATTCTTGAACAGATTTATCAATATATTCTGTACCTTTATCAGAATAATCTTTTTAGGAACTCAAGTCAAATATTAATTTAAATGAATTTAATACTTCATTAGCATGCTTTGTTTTAAGCGGAATTCACCATAAAAATTTAGAAAATGTATCAAACACTACAATAATGTATTTAAATCCATCTTTGCCTTTTGCTCATTCTGGTGGCATAAAAACTAAATCACATTGCCAAATTTGATCAATTCCTTAAATAAATTATCTTCTACGTTTAAACTCTGTTATTTTAGATAAATGTTTAGTATAAGCATTTGAGTTGTTCATATTCTTTTACCTTGTAATGTTTTGATCCTTTTTTCGGGTTAATTCATAAGTTCCAACAAAACCTGTTCTTGGATCTTAATAAATTTAATCTATATCTACGGTATTAGATGGTGGTTGTACTAATTGGATCTCTGTTCAGTTTAGCATTGCGTCATAAATTTTTCTTTTTATTTTTTATTCCTAGTCCCAAAAATAATTTTGGTTTAATTACCGCTTTAGTAGCAATTTTTTTAATTCTTTAAAACTTTTTTGGATTTTCTATTTTGTCTAATTCTTTTAACAATTTTTTATCAGCTTTATCCCTACTAGCTGTATCTTTATATATATTATAACTTAAATCATGGTGCATTGCAGCTTCATCTACACTATCCACTGGCTTATCTCCGCGATTAATTCTATCTTAAAACTTGGTTCCTGGGAATAAATAATTTGAGCCTGGAAAATGTACTTTGCCGACATATTTACCTATTGTATCAACTATACCACCTTATTTTTTAGTAGAAACAAATCTAAATTTACGAGTATCACAAATAGCAAAATTTAACGCAATTGGTGTTTTATTATTTTTAGTTGAAACTACTTTTTCATCTTATTATATTATGTATTTTATCTTTAAAATTTACTTCTTTTGTTCATTGCAAGGTCAAGACCACTTTCCATTAAGAATTTATAGTTTTCTAAAAAGTTTAAAACGATAGAGATCGCTTGTATTTTTGTTTTTCAGAAATAATGATGTTTACGTTTTTTTGTGCACCCCATAGTTAACAGAATACTACTCTCTTCAAATAACTCCTACATTGCTATACGTGTACACAAAGTCTGCTCATACTTAGTCCACTATAACAAAGTTTGCTGATGTAGCGATTCGAAAATCAGTCTGGATTTAAATGACGTTACAAATCCTACATACGCAAGCATATGATCTTGAAGCCCACTTTTGACGAAACAGAAACGTGAGAAGTAGCTCCACTTTTAACCAAGTTGACTGAGATGTCATTGTCAGAAACTGTGCATGCTACAACGCCAAGGCCGCTTCCCTTGACAACTTAAGCCACCGATTGCGATGTACATAATAGTGGCCTACTTTTTGCCTATTTCTGAAACCGTCAGCGTTGTTGCTCGTCCGATTTCTTTCTGCCTATCGTCGGCTCCTTTAGCTATCTGCAAATAGCTCCGAACTTGTTTAGGGTGTACACAACCTCTGCTCGAGATCAGTCCACTACAACCGTGTTCACCGATGTCGTGACAGCAAAATCAAAAAGTCTGGATTTTAATGACGTCACAAATAGTACCCAACTAAACTTCTTGGACATGATCTTGGAGCCCACTTGCGATTAAACAGTAACGTGATAAGAAGCTTCAATTTTAAGCAAGCTGACATATATGTTATTCTTTGGCACTGTTAATACTTTACCGCTAGTGTAGATTCCGCTTGAAACTCAATTTAAAGCGTCAGCCGCCAAGCAAGATGCAATTGCGGTCGTTTTAACCGTATCTAAATCTAAAAATGCTGGTAATTTTACAAACACGTCGTGTCAGCTTCTGAGCATTTAATTCCCACTTTGTCTACTCAACCAAAATTACCATACACAGAGTTAGCAGGTGCTTAACAAACGTTCGCAACAACAGTTACATCTATACCGACATCATCTGCTCCACATACGATGTCACCATTTCTCGAACCACAGTTAGTAATAATGACCACAGAAACTCCAACGACGTTTTATTCGCGATGGATTGACTTTAAAACAACCACACAAGTTTTAGCTAGCGTAGTTTAGGAAACGTCGTTTTGACTGCACATAATTCAGCCAAAAACGACGACTGACGTCTGACATCACAAAGCAGACTGCCTTTATAAAAATTAGAATTTTCTTGTGTACATTTTTATATTTTTATTTTATGTTACTACTTTTTGAACCGTCGTCGACCGCTCGTCCTCAAAATTTTTCTTTCTGCCAATCGTTCAGCTTTTTATCTCTATTCGAATAATTTTGACGTTTTTTAATATGTACACAAACACTGCACCTACTAAGTTGACTACAACCATATTTATTGATGTAGCGACACGAAATGTAAACAGCCTAAACTCTTATGACGTCCTATGTATGCGATACGTCGCATACGTAATACGTCATACGTATTCCTACGTGAAGTCCTACGTATGCAAATGTCACGGACATGCTCTTAGAGCCCACTTTGTATGCAACAGTAACGCCTGGAGGTGCTTCACTTTTAACTACGCAAACTGTGATGTCATTGTCAGAATCTGTGCCGCTAAAACGCCAAAAAACCTTTTATTGAAACACGTTTGACAACTTTAGCTACCGAGCGAGATGTAGTCACTGTAGCTGAAACCGTATCTAAGGTTGCAAATGCTAATACTTTTACAAACACGTCAGGTGTGTCACCTTCTAAGCATTTAAATGATACTTTGTGTGTTTAAGCTACAGTTAAATTTGCAGATATGACAAGTGTTAAAATATACGTCGCATTACTAGCTGTACCTATGCCGGCATCATCTGCTTCACATTAAGATGTCACCAAATCCCCCACCACGGTCAGCGTAGACAGAAACTTACAGCTTTGAGCTACCAACAATTGATTTTAAAACAACCATCAAATAGCCAACTAGTGTAGTTTGCTAACGTCTTTTCCACTGTACAAGATTTAGCTACTATAGCTTTGTTGCAGTCACCGAAAGCGGCGATTGATATCGATAAGCAGATTGCATTATCAACGATTGGATTTTCATCGTCTATTTCCGTGCCTACTTTTGAAACCGTGAGCGTCGACGACTGCTCGTGCTCACAAGGTTCCTTCCTGACAATCGTCGACACCTTCAGCTCTCTGCAAGTTATGTTTGACGTTGTTTAGTGTGTACACAACCTCCACACAAGCTTATTCCACAACAATAATGCTTGCGGATGTAGAAGTTTAAAAAATAAACAGTCTGGACTCCAATGATGCTAGTAAGTTTACAAAAACGACTTCTATGAATTTGAGACGTTGTCTGCTTAACCAACGTTACATTTTACAGAGTCGACAAGTTTGGAACCATAAGTGGAAACAACAGTTACATCTATGCCGACATCATCTGCTCCACATACGTTGTCATCAAATCCGTCACCACAGTCAGTGTTGATGACGACGAAACCTCCAACAACTTTTGTGTTCTCGGAGAATGACTTTAAAAAACATCTGGCCCAGAACCAACGGGTGAAGTTTCCGAAAACGTCGTTTTGACTGCACAACAGTCGGCCACTACAGCTGTGAACCGGCGACTGACATCTTCAAGCAGACTGCTTCATCCACAATTGGAATTCAATCGTCTTCTTCCGTGCCTACTTCCAAAACCGTCAGCGTTGACAACCACACGTGCTCAAAAGGTTTCTTTCTGCCATTCGTCGATACCTTTAGCTCTATGTAAATAACTTCGACGTTTCTTAAGATGTACAGAAACACTGCACCTGCTCAGTCGTCAACAACCATGTTTACTGATGTAGCGACAAGAAAATTAAACAAAGGACTCTTATGACGTCTTAAGTGCTATATATGCACGCTGTATATTTCATCGCAAGTATGCTCCAAGAGCATGTCACGGCTCATACGCTGGCCATATGCTGCCATGCAAAAACGGCCAATGTCATGTAAATTTAGGTATTTTTTATTTAAAGCAATGAATTGTGTTACGTAGTAATGATTTACGCTAGTTTGTAGTAAAATGTTGCGGCTATCCTGTAGAAGCAATAGGGTTGTACCCAATGACTTTCCACCTTTCCACTTTTATTTTCACCATGGAAAATAAGCGAGCGACGTGAAAAAGTTTCCAAGTTGAAAAAAACTTTTTTCCACCTTAGTACTAGATAAATAATAATAAAGTAAGTTAACACAGTCATAAGTCATAGCATAATAAATATAATTCATACTTTTGTAGTGATTGTTGTCATAAAATTTGCAGGTCATTGCATAAAGTTAATTTGAATTCGTCTTGAAATGATGTGCTGTCTGAGAGCTACTTCAAATTTGCTAATTGATTGTATTTCTTGGATATTCTGTGGAAGAGAGTTCCAGTTGGGTATTGCTGAAATAGGATATGATTTTACACCGAAGGTTTTGACTTTCAACAGACATGTTAAGTTCTTTGGTTTACGTAGTGCTCTCGATACTTGGTCTGATTTCATCACAAGTACATTTTCAAAGAGAAACCTCTGACAGATACAAAGTGTTTGTGAAACAATTTAACTTCCTGTAGAAATCTGCGTTCACTCGTAGTCAGCTAATTCAACTCTTCCAAAATATCTTGCAATGTTTTAAAGGTTGTGGGACGGGTATTGAAAATCTTCCGGATGATTCTAAAAGTCAGATCATCAAGTCTTCGAATCTTGGAGCAATGATCTTGACTGACTCACAAGAGAACGGGAAAGGGTCAATTTGAGCACTTAAGGCCCTGCAGTCTTTCATCTTTGGTGTAAATAAGTACTCCTTCCAGTATAGTAGTAGTATAGTATATCCTCCCATCGATCGTTGATGAATGTAACTTTTAAAAACCAATTCAAAATTAATTAAAATGCTCAATATTGTCATTGAAGAGGCAAACCATGTTACAAGTTTCTTTAAATCTACTTTAAGGACAATGTAAGGTTTTGTAGTCGTAACATGGTTCAAATATCGTTTACGACGATTTGCAATATCTGTAATTATACCTTTACATTAGGTACGTAGAATTGACAGCAATATCGATTAGTAATAGAAATCAATACAAAAATCGAATTTTAATTTATGATGGATATTGCACTTGTATCAAGAATACCTACTGACCTTTGTCGGGTTGCGTGAAGTGTTTGCGTAATGTGCACTTGCAAACCAGACAAAAGTCACCTTCAATTTGTGTTTTATAGCTCTAGAAATGCGTTGTACAGAATTAATTATATTTTTGGAGTATATACTCTCTTTAAGATTTCTTGTTTTTTTACCATAACGTGCACAAGGTTAAATCTTGCTTTTTTGTTTCAAGTGCACAATTTATTAACTCGTTGTCGGGACATGCCCATGTTTGGCGGACGATTGATTTTTTAATATTAACAGTGTATTAGTATGTGTCTGCCACAACAAATCTAATGGTAAGGTTTATTTTCACCTCTTAGTTTATGCACACGTTTCAAACTCATTAGGTGCAAATGATGTGCATGTAATTGCAAACTCGTCTGAAAAATATGTGTAAATTACTATTGAAGTAAACGAAATGTACTAAGCAAAGGTAAACATAAAAATGAATCATTGGATGCACTAGATGAAGAGGTTGCGCCAGAGTAAAGTAATATTCGTTGATGGTTTCCAATTTCATTCTGCATGTCTTGATAATTTGGCTTTAGGGTTAGAAAAGAAAATAGCAAGTTTTTCACAATTGTAAAACGGTGTTTTTCACGTTTTCCTCAGATATAAAGTTTACGGAAGAAGTCATGAATTTACTATTAACCAAAATTTTATTTCCCTATTCCACTTTAACTTTAACAGGGATATTTGAACCTGGTTATTGTATCCCTGAAAAGCACTTTTTTAACAATGACTTAACTAAAACACCTTGAAACTTGTTCAATTATTAATGAAAGCATGCAACGTTAAAGATTTTCGTGAGTACTGCAAGGTGTTTAGGAATCTGGATTCTGGTTTACTTGCAGTAGCATGGGAGAATTTTTATCAAAATGGATATGATGTATATACACTAGATCCCTCATATAAGTGGAAGTAAAGAGGGTAAGAACTCAGAAAATTTTGTGTATGTATAACTGTCTACAGAATAAAAATTAACTATAATTTGTTAATCAAACAATATCTAAAGTGATCTGGATTCAAATATTATTAAAGTAAAAGATCTTGAAAGCAACTATTGGCAAATTTAGAGAAGCACTAGACATGATTTATTTTAAGACGTGGCAAGGATAGAAGGAGGGCTAGGACCTGGTGTCGACCTCGGAAAAGGTTTTGACGCGGACGGGCTGGCGGTAATTCTATCACAAATGAAGTACATCAGCTGCGTAATTAAGTTTGAAAATTGAGAGTTAAAGGGAAGAACAGTCAGATTTTCTAAATCTAATAACCGGAAAGAGTCTGAATTTATAGTTCTCTCTGGAATTAAATTCTGATATTTTAAAATCAGAATATGCATAAGATCAGTGACAATGAGGTCCAATTGTTTTAATAGTGCTTATATATTGTAAACTTTATCTAGTAAGTAAAGCAAACGAATTGAAGGAAATCCAATGAAAAATAAAAATGGTTGGAATAGTGGTACAAAATAATTCTAAAGAGAGACTGTTCGTAATAGTTTTAAATAAATTAAATCTTACAATGTAACTGAAATTGTTATGGCATGATTTTATTTTTTTTAGACTTTAAGGTCAAGAGGCTATCAACACAAAGTGTTGGTGTTTGGCCTAGACGATAGCAAACAATACATCATCTAGTTTACCAAACAATCCAATACATTGACACAAATCAGTGACAAATCAATGATGAAAAAAAGCTGTTCTATAAGGGGAGAAGATGCATTTTATAAGTTTATACTTGATCATACTGCTTTTCTAAAGGAAAATTTCTTTTCACGAATAAATTTTAAGCTAAGTACAATTTTTATGTCACATCAGAACCTAAGTAATATATTTTACGCAATATAAGAATGATCTGCTGGTGGAGTGTTTTGAAGGCACATTTTATATTAACTTGTCGATTTGAAGATAAAGCTTCTCATAAAATAATGCTCAATATGACTACTGCAATAACTGAAATGTATCTTTTTTACGGAAGATAAAATATTTCAGGTGGTATAGGCATCTGAGTAGTCTGAATATCGTCGGGTTATTCCATTTAGTCCAGGAAAATGTTGTGGAAAAAACGTTATATTTACTATAACAAACATTACAATTACAAAGTATTCAATTTTTAATCATACTGAAGTTAATCTTACACCAGTCAATAAAGGAAATCAATGAATAAGTCCTGCTATAATTGTAAATGCTGCTCCTATGGATAAAAATAGTGAAAATGAGCTAAAACATAGAAAGTGTCATGTAACATTACATCAATTGATGAATTTACTAAAATAACTTCTGTTAGTCCACCAACAGTAAATAAAAATACAAATCCTAGTCTTCAGAGAAGGGTGGGTGTAATTCTAAGCGCGGCCCCCCTGAAGTGTTCATTCATCTATAAAAAATTACTCCGGTGGGAATAACCATAATTATAGTTGCTGCAGTAAAATAAGCTCGAGTATCTACATCAATTTCAGCTGTAAATATATAATGTGCTCAAATAATAAAACTTAAATGACCAATTGCAATTATAGCAAGAATTTAAGTATATACTTCTCGATGTGTAAAAATCAAAATAAGTGTGGATGGAAAATTGGTTCTCCGCCTCCAGCTGGATCAAAAAATGATGTATTTAAATTTAATTTTCAATCAGTCAGCATTATATTAATATCACCTGCTAATGCACGAAAAGAAAATAATAATATATAATTCTAATGAAGGAGTAAGTGGTTTGTGTTATGTTCGTGGTAATGATTTATGCAATTACACACAACACATTTACTTAAGATCTAAGGCAGCCAACCTGGTTGTACTTGGCTTATTGAGGCAGTCCCTCTCAAGTTAAGCAACAGCTATAACGTCCCGAAATGGATGGGTGACCAAAACTGCTTAAACCCAGTGCGGCTCTTCGGTCGTACGGTACTGGGACCTGGAGTTCTCTTCTCTAGGCTCTCTGGAGTTCTCTCTAGAGAAAGAATGGTGGTGGTAGGGTTGGATGACGAGCACGAAGGTTCAATGACGTGGTAGTGGAAGATGTGGCTGCAGGGATTTAATCCAGACCGCGAGCGGGTGATTATTTGATCTGTGCCGCACACCTGGTGACAGACAACACTGTTGGAGAATACCTGTGCCCTCCTTAACTCCCCTCTGTGCCATCGTCCATACGCACCTTACTTATCACCATTAAATACTTAGGATCCTCTGCAACAGGCTGAATGCGGTCTAGGCAGAATTCCTCTTTAACACCACAGAGGTATCCTACTACTTTACTTTTTACTTTTACTTTTAAGATCTAAGTATTTATTGAGAGTGTGAAAGAATGGACTAGCCACAAGCTGAGACTAGAATCGGCTAACTGTACTGGAAACCAGAAATGTTGGAAACTATGGTAGTATAAAGCTAAGCAATGTACATTAAAATATTATGATATTACTTCTAATCTAAAATGTAAAGGTATTCCAGCAGTCAGCTTAAGAAACTGTAGTGCTGAAACATATTCAAGTGTTGTAACAGATGAGAAAGTATTTAAGCTAGATGTAAATTTAATTGGATCAAAAGATCACTGGCTGTATAATATGACTATAAATAAAAACGCATTTCATAATTTGGATGTCGTGTTTACGATGATTCAAACGATGTATGCTGTAGCGTCCCTTACGAATTTCATTTGCTAAAGAATAAAAAACCTCAAGATAAAAGTGAAAATATGCCCGTGTAAGTAATAAAGAAGCATGCAGATTTACATCTTATAGAAAATTTATATCCGTTAAATTGTCGTCCAGTTAAAAATCCTAGTAATGTGGTATGAGTAGAATCCAAATGTTTTAAAAAAATAAAAGAAACGTGCGTAATGCGCATATTGTGTATTTATTAATTTGTCGTATAAATTCATACTGCATAAAGCTTGGTAATACAAGTAATAGGAAATAAACTTTTGTTTATTACGTTTTTTGACATTTTTTATTGATTTTTTAAATCTGCATTTACAAAAATTATATTTGCGTACATTTAAATTAAATTGGGATTTAGAGTAACATTCATCATTTTTTCAAACATTTGTATTTTAATTTCTAGTGTTTATTAGTTTTGTCAGATTTTTATGCAATTATTTTTGTCTAATTTTGTTGATTCCACTGTAAGATTAGCAAAGCAATGCTTAATGCTTTTACAGTTTTGCTTTTTAGATATTTTTATTTTATTTTATCTTTGATATTTAAACTTGTTTTTGTCAGTTTCATCCCAGCTTCGTTTGTCCAATTTTATCAGCTGTATTAATTTCAGCATAACTTTTTTCTTGATGCTAGTATAACAGTGTGAACAAAGTGTAATGTTTGGAGATCAAATATATACAAATATTGAAACACCGGATATAGCTTTAACACCATTTTCTGAGTGCCACATTGCTTCTTTACATTTAACTTTTTGAGACTAGCGTTGGAAAATTATTACAATGCGTACAATAAGAATTATTCAGCGTGCGAAGGGGAACACACCAGCTTTCCCATTTCATCAACACGTCATAGTTTTTACATGAATCGTTTCACGATTTGCTTTAATTTGGGAATCTAGATCTCTGTAATGAAAATTACACAAGTTAAAATACCAGTTTTTTTGTAATAATACATTACAATCATAATGGGATTATGTGTAGCCAATAGAAATTCCATGAGTGTTACTTTAACTTTGGCGTAGATATTGTACAGAATACATGAGGTTAAGCTGTTTAGTTAGAAGTTCTTATGACGGCGCACATCATATCCTCTTTCTAGATTTCAGTTTCTGGACCCAAAACGGAGACTGTTTCAACATCCTCAACTCGAAAATTTTTTCCTACTGGAAGGTTGCAAATAAATGGACATCCTGAAAAGAGACGAGCATGACCTTATTACGGAACTTCGCCAACCTCCTAGTTTGCTGCAACTCCGTGACAAAACGCACACTTAACCCGCAAAATTACAAACATAAAACCTGTATTAACGTTAATAGATTGGATAAGTAATAGAGGTATACCCTAGTCGCTGTAAATCCGATAAATGTTTGTAGAATTGTAGATTTGTAAAAATTACTAAAACAATTTTTTACAATTTTAAATTTACAAACCAAATTTTTGAGCTCACCCAATAAACTGAAAAATACAAAATAAAATGAATAATAATAAAACCCTCGCCATTTGTTTACGTAACAATAAAACAAGTTAGACTTATGATTCTTAGGATAATTCTCTGCAATAATTTCATTTGAAATCAAACATCGTAAAGTTTTGTAGCGTGGCCGAAAAAAATCGCCCGGTTTAAAACTGCCATAGAAACTAAACCAAACAAGCTAGGAACACCAAATTTTCAGTTTTAAAATCCTAAGACATATAGTTTTTACTGTCAATTTGAATTTTGAAAATCGGTTACACCGTTCCCTTAAAGCACGAATTTGAAGAAAGTCTGCAGCCTTTAACATTGCAACCCTATCATGAACCTGCACAAATCTGTCTGTTCTGTACTTTTCAGTCCAATGCCATAGATACTAGACATATGCCAGTCATTTTCCTTTCGTGCGCCTGCAGTTTGCATTCGTACATTTAACATAAGCTAAAAATGTTTTGCATGAGAGAAAAACTTTATTAAGTCACTGTTACACAATTGTAATAGCCTCGCGACTCAGTATACAAGACAACATATTT